>PVKE010009860.1:21506-43903 GCA_004027555.1 Craseonycteris thonglongyai | reverse complement strand
TTTAAAACAAAGAAAAGGTACTTACATTTTAAACAGAAGAAAAATTGAAACTCAACGTGGTCACCGAGGATAAATAATATTGATTGATAATAATACTGTTAATACAAAAGAAAAGAAGCTACCGTATGACACTACCAAATATTCAAGCTAACTGACTGTGTTCTTCGATGAGTCGAGTCGTAACTGTTGCGTTCACGCGATGCGTCCGGTGACAAGTGTAACACATAAGTCAAAATGTATTGTCTGGGTGGGCGGAGATCACAGTGTCAGGCTGTCAGAATTCTAGGAATTTATGACCTTGGCAAATTCCCAGTATGCATTAAACTATTGCTAGAAAGTTTTGTCTTCTACCCCTTTGCACTCGAGGCCTTTTTCGCTTGTGCGAACCAGCCACTCGAGATGATTTCAGCCAAATTGCGGAAACATTTTACAAGTACTTTAAAATCATATATAAACAAACAAACGTATACAAATAATAAAATTTCACCAATTTATTTTTATATCGAAAACAACAAAATTTGATAAATATTACACTCTGTAATTAGTTTTTGTGTGATATTTCGTAAAACAATGCCCAAGATGCATCTTAGGTTTATCAGGACACGTATCACAGTAATATGTTACTTCCCGCCTACCTCCAGGCGTGTTACGGTCACAGAAAACCTTGCAGTCCCTTTTTGGCCCTTGTAGTACTATGTGAAACTTCCCATTTAGTCGGATTTCATCGGAATGCGACGTAGACACTTGCTCACGATGCTGGCGATATGATCCTCTCAATTGCTCGACAAGTGTTTTTAGAAATTGCAAATGGCTGAGTGGCTTTTCCCCTTTTTTGCTATTTTCTAGTTTATACAGAATGTAGGAATTGATCAGGCAAATTTCCATGCCCCTCCAAAAAAGCTTACGCCACCATTTAAGCGATTTTCGCAGAAAACAATACCTTGATGCATATTGGTCTGCCCGATCAACATCACCCATATATTTTATATAATTCAAAACAATATTGGGTTTCTTGACCATTATTTCCACACCACCTCATGTAATCCTTTTGACCATCGACATTCCTGTGTCACACCTCGTAGTCAAACAAGTGACAATCCTCTTATCTTTCCACCCTAAAAGTAAGGTGTTACCTCATCGATACGCGACCGTGGATTTTTTTGAAAAATTTGGCTCTTTTATTTGCTTGGGCAATTCTTTCCTGTTCGTTAAGATCGTTCGGAGATATTGCATTTCAATTTGGCTAGTTCTTGAGCTAAGACATAACTAGTACAGTAGCGATCCGTGTACATATGGTGCCCCTGAGCACCTGGAATTTTCTCCAACAACATTTTGTATAAGTGTATCGGAATTCTTGATGAAACAGGTAAATTGGGTCTGACCAAGAGCTCTGTTATGAGTGATCCATAATATGGCAAAATGCAGCAAATGTAGCCAGTCTTCGAGTCAGCTAGAGTATAAACTCTGATACCCCATTTTGTCGGTTTCTTAGGATTGTATGTTATGATTTGACACTTCAAATCAGCCGGGCACTGTATTGGCGCTGCTCGAGTTGGCGCTTCAAATCAGCCTGGCACCGAAGCGGCGCCGCTCGAGTTATAAGAGCTGCAATCGCTTCAAAGTCCATGGTACACGGAATTCCACCCCAGACATTGCGAGCGATCGACGATCGACCAAAATTGGCCTCGCGATCGACTGGTCGATCGCGATCAACTTGTTGGCCACCCCTGACATAGAGCCTTGTAAAATCTTTGTTTTTCACTCTGAGATGAGTGAAAACCTCACTGGCGGTTTTTGTGCAGAGGAGTGAAATGAACAGATTTCTATGGCTGTTATGCTAAAAAATAATAATAATAATAATACACTATAGGAATGCAAGAGTAAGAACAGGGAGACCAGGTAAGAGGCTATTGAAGCAATCCAAGGAAACCCTGATATTGGCAACAGAACTAATGAAAAGTGGCTTGTTTTCTTCTTGATAAGAATAACAGTAGCAATAATACTCATCTGTATGACTGTAATAATTGTTTTTGTTGTCAGTTGTATTAAATTCCTTAAAGTATACTTTTCTCATCATATATCATCTACCAATAATTGTGATAGCATAATGCAATGCATAGATGATGTAATGTAGAGTTGTACATCTGGAAACTATATTGCCAACCAATGTCACCCCAATCAATTTAACAATAAAAATAAAGGCAATAGCAAATCTTGGGAAATGTTTACAATGTTTATGACAAACAAATGATTAAAGCTTTTAATGTTAAAAAATTAATAATTGTGAGAGTTTTTGAAATCCTTTATGTTAGATGTTATTTCTCCCTTTCTTAATGCTTTACACATTTGATGTATTTAAAAATAAATGGTCACACAGTGATGTTTCATAACACTGTCATCCACAAACAGTTAATTGCATGCTGATACTCACTTTACACATAGGCCATTTTGGCTAATAACACTCTCTCCATGGAACCTATTTTTCACTGTGTGCAAACATTGCCTGAGGATCCATGTCCTTCTCTGGGGATTTATTGTATAAAACACATTTTTGCATTTTTACTTTATCTAACCAATTTAGCTAATTTTCCAGATGACATTTAAAATAACCCTATAACTGTATAAATATTCATTTATACCTAATATACACAAAGTAAATTGAATTTCCTTGATACCTCCCATCTTAGGAAAACGTTGGAAGGGAATATTTCAGGAAATAGTGGCTTTTGTTTTATGGAATGATTTACTTTAATATATGGATATCGTTATTTCTACTGGAAAGATAGTTATTGCCAACTGTTAACTAAACATCGTTTTTGGTTATGTTCAATTACAATACCAACTAAATATTCATTTTACCCTCTATATCATTTACTTTCATTACACTGGCAATGCTGAATTTTTGAGGTATAGTTAGCTGGTTTTCTGTTTTTGATGACAATTGGGGAAGTAAGGGAATTTATACACCAAAAATAGTTACTTTAGTCTTTCTCATGAAGAAGCCTTTAAATCATGCTCTATGAAGAAAGCATAGGAGTATAGTGTATTCAAGTAGATTTTCTCTCTGTGATATTATTTTATAGAGATTCAGTTACTACTATACTTACAAAAACATAGTGGTGGGGTTATAGACAGGGGCATCAGTAGTTCAATTTTTAAAAATAAGCTACCTTGTGCTTTTGGCTTCTTTATAGGCACAAGAATTTGATCCATAATTTTATTTGATTCACAATGTATCTGCTATCCAATTTGCAGACAGCAAGTGGAACTTCAAACTCAATTATGTAGAAGCTAAATGACTATTTAAATTTGAAGGCAGAGAATAGAAAGAAATAGAATTCCAAATTAGTGTATCTAGAACATAGAGACGCTTATGAGTCTCACAAAGTCAAGAAAAGATGACTTCCTCTGGCATTTAAAATTATGAACACCTTTAGGTCTTGACCAGTCAGTCTCATAAAGGATGAAAAATAATTCATCCTCCCAGCTAGTTAGTGCATGAAAGTGTGCCATATCACCCATTTATCCAAGATAGAGCCAGCATTTCATTAATAGCATCCATCCTGTTATCTCAAACTCTAGAATGACTTTGGATAGACAGATTATATTTTGTTTCTCAGAGAATTTAGACTTAAGGTTTTATCCACTTACAGATTTTTTTTTTCTCTTCGCAAAACCATTTACAAACTAGGTTGAAATATAATTTTACAAGAGAAAGAATTCACAATTTCTAACTGAGGAATGATTTTATGAACAGAAAGAGCTCAGAATTCTAATTTTTGAAAGGGATTGAGAAAATAAGGTGATTTTATATATGGGAAAAAAACATTGATGTTGGAGTTAGGAAACCCAAGTTTTAATCTTGTTTCTCTTATTAATTAGCTGTGTGAACTTGGGTGAATCCTTAACCACTTAAGTCTCAGTTGCCTCCTCTCTAAACTAAACGGGTTAGATTAGGTGATCTGATCTCTAATGTATATAATTCTTGAAGGAAAGGAGTAATATCTCCCTTTGAAATTCTATAGCCTTATTTATCTATTAAGAAAAAACTCAAAGTAAGGTGAGATATGTGAGTATCTAAATCTAACATCTATTAATTTGGAACTGAGCATTCATAAAGCCGTCAACCAGAGGAGTTCAGTGTGCTTTGCAGCCCTTTCCTCTGTATTAGTGGTGGAAGAATCAGAGTGGAAGTATACATTTTGTTCACTGAAGGCATTTAGCATATACAACAGCTTGAGTTGGTGTGACATTACAGGCTACTGTGGTCTATTTTGCTAGTCTGGAGATTCATAGCTAACTTAGGGATTTTATAAAGCATTTGCACTCTCTCCATTCTTTATCAATCACTGACAGACTCATTGTTTTATAATGTACTTCTCAGCAAGCTGTTTGCAACTCATCGCCTGCCTTGCTTTATAGTCTATAAATATTTAATTCTTTAATAAACTGCTTATAGTAATATAAAATGACTGATGGTATTCTCTCTCCCCTCTTTTAATAGTGCTACTATTTGCAAAACAATTTTTTTTTCTAAATAGCAATATGTTTCATAAATGTTTGACTTTCCTTTTTCTGAGTAGCAATTTATACTAGGAGGTTAGTAGAATGACAGGCAAGAAAACAGCCCCTTACTCCTGAGAGTACAATATAACTCTTCCCTTACCATCATCCTTACCAAGCTGCAAATTCATGAAGTAAAGAAGATGGACTTTGGAACTGTGGCAGAGAACAATCACCTGTCTATACAGACCCAGTGTGCAAAACATTTAAATCTGTAGACTAAATGCTTACAATGAGCAAATAGAGTTCCCTCTTTGCTTGGACATCCTTTGCCTAGGGAAAGCATAAAAGATAATCAAGGATAATATACCACCACCTTAGTGTTCTCATTTTAAGTGTGTACTTTATGTTTGCATGTTGGCTGATTTGCTTTCTGTACCATGAAATAATTTTCAATATTTAATGACTCATTTTTTAAATCAGTAAGTCAGAAATTTATTGAGTGCATATTGTGTGCCCTACGTAGCTGTTAGAATGTTTTCAAGCAAGCTACTATTATTTTTCTGTTTCAGTGTAATTTATGAAACCCCCAAAATTGTGAACTCCCTTGGGAGAGGGCAGGGAGGATGAATTGGGGGATACGAGAGCAAATAATGTTTCTTCAGTAACTACCACTAATCAGGTGCATGTATTATCCCATGGCACTAACTCAGTTCTGCATTTCTTTACCAAGCAGGCTTTTACTTTGCATACATTCTAAATTTTCTTCTAGAACCCACTATATTTCTTTAAAGATCTGTTTTATTGTTTTAGACAGAGAAACACAGACAGAGAGAAGGGTGAGGGCCCAGAGCAGTCTCCATAGTTGTACGTCATTAGTTTTCGACATACTGTAGTTTCATTCCACACAGGTGGGCAAGGGACTGCACAGGACAGGAACCGGGTGGGGGCCAGCCGCATGGAAGGCATGCCCCCACAAGCTGGGGGCCAAACTGGGGGCCTCCCACATGGGAAGCTCGCCCCAGTGAGAAACTAACTGGAGTCCACACCCCAGTTCAGCATATGGGTCCACACGGGCCAGGGCCGAGATTCAATCCTTGGACCCCAGGGCTGCAAAGCAAGTGCTTACTTAACCTGCTGAGCCATTTCAGCACCCCAAGAACCCAATATATTTGATCTGGAAAATGTATGAGGAGAATAGAGGTAGAACATTTGTTTACAAATTAAAAATATTGATTTATATTCTATTTCCATCATGTCTTCGCAATTACTTTAGGCTTGTTACCTAACCTTTCTTATCTGTAATATGAGCATAATAAAAGTTATATAGTTTATATAAATGAATATGTAATGAGCCCTCAAATAATAATAAATTTTTGTCTGAATGTTTTACTCTATCTAAAGAAGAACTTCAAGAAAAAATCAAAATGAGTGAATGTTCATTCAAAGATGATAATTATTTTAAGTAAATCAGACATGTAAATTCAATTGTTTATATAACAGTAATTATGGGTTGCTTTGAGCAATAAACACTTTAAATAGGGGCTCAGGGGAAAGCCGGGACGGCTCAGCGGGTTGAGCGCTCGCTTTGAGGCCATGAGGACCGAGGATCGAATCCCGGCTCCGGCCCAGGCAGGACCCACGTGCTGAACTGGGGAGTTCCCACAGTTTGGTTCTCTAACTGTCTCTGTCTCTATCTCTGTCTCTATCTGTCAAAAAGTAAAATAGAAATAACTATGCACTGAAGACAAAAAGATAATTTCTCTCTATAAATGTGAAAAGATAAAAAAAAATAAATAAATAAATAAATAGGGGCTCAGTATTTGATAGTGCACATTTGTGAGGAGACTCATTAGGTCTTTTACTTTGGAGCAGAGAGATTTTATTTGTTTGTTCTTTTGCATAAAACTCTGTAGGTCAAGCTTTTATCCTTGATCATATAATCCATATGGTCAGCCTAAGTAAGCTAATTTGCTTATACAAATTTGATTATTCCAGCTTCGTTGTCCCCTGACCGAATTCATGCACCCTGACCGAATTTATATACTATTTCTTATTTTGCAGGTATCATTCCATTTTCTTCTTTCATTCAACTTTCACATCACAAATATGCTTCCATTTTATTCTTCCTAAAAGAAAATTACCTGTGATGTCCTCAGTATAACTTTTACCCTATTTAAACATTATAAATTAAACCTGCATAGGTATAATCTGAGATTCCCTGAGTTCCATTTTCCCTTAGTTGTAGTGTCTAATTTGCTTCTGAAACAGACTTTTACTTCTACCTCTCTAACTGACTTGATCAGTCATTGTCTCATATCTAATTATTATTTCCTTTGCATATTTAGTTTTATTGAAATGTTATGAAAGTCAATGAGAAAGGATAATTTTAATTATAGTATTAACATTATTACTATCATTACTACTATTATCATTGGCTGAGTTCCTACTATACACTAGATATTGATTTAACATATGTAAACTTTGTCCCTTAATTTTACTCTATTAGGTCAGAATTTAGAATTCACAGATTTGGAACATGAAGCATATACAGGTTAAGTAGCTTGCCTCAAGATCACATAACTAGTAAGTAAATAAAACTAGGATTCCAACTTGGGTCTTATTGACTCCAAAGCCTGTGCTTTGCCATATATCCTTTTGAAAAGCTTATCAATAAAAAGAAAAAGTGCTGTTTATATATTGTAAAATAATAGGCATAGTTTTGGTGGGGTTTTTTCCATTTTAAAAGTGCCACTATTCATAGAAAAAAATTTTAGTATCAATTTCTGTTATGATGCCTTTCTTTTTTTTTTTTTAAGATTTATTTTATTGTTTTTGACAGAGACGGAGAGAGACGGAGACAGAGAAAGACAGAGAGAAGGGGGAGGGCCCAGAGCAGTCTCCATAGTTGTACATCATCAGTTTTTCAACGTGGTTTCATTCCACACAGGTGGGCGGGGCCTTGCAGGGCAGGAACTGGGCTTCAGGCCTCCTGCATGGGAGGCACGCCCCCTTGAGCCTGGGGCCAAACCAGGGGACAAGAAACGAACTGAGGGCCTCCCACATGGGAAGCACGCTCCCTTGAGCCTGGGGCCAAACCAGGGGACAAGAACCGAACTGGGGGCCTCCCACATGGGAAGCACACCTCAGTTCAGCATATGGGTCTGCATAGGCCTGGGCCAGGATTCGATCCTCATTCCCCGGGGATGCAAAGTGAGCTTAACACGCTGGGCCATCCCAGCTTCCCCATGATGCCTTTCTTTTAAAAGATACAGTGTATGTGAAAGTGCTTTGTACATTATAAAATCCTAGAGAGATATAAGGTATAATTGTAATTAATTTGAAGAACTTTTAGCATTTTTATTATAACCTTGTCAATACTTATATCATTTTTTATCCCAAATTATAGGTATTCCTTGCTCTGTGCAAAAAAAAAATTTCTGAAAGTTTTAAAATTTTAAAGTCATGCTATTTTAAATATATAAAAGAGCTTATTATTCCTGGGTTAAGCCTATAACAAAGTAAAAATTAGCTTGTAATGTGACTAATTCCCTAATTACCTATTTTGAATCTTGAATTTTTTAGCATTAAAGTTTTAAAGGAAGGCACTCATAAATAATGTTGACTGACACTTATAATCCCTCAAACTAATTTGCAAAAAGACACCAGGGGAAAGCTACTAACTTATTTTTTTTTTAAAGATTTATTTATTGTTTTTGACAGAGAGAGATACAGAGTCAGAGACAGAGAGAAGGGGGAGGGCCCCAAACAGACTTCACAGTTGCACATCATCTGTTTTTCCACATAGGTTCATTCCACAGGTGGGCGGGGCTGCACAAGGCAGGAACTGGGCTGGGGTCTCGCCCCGGTGAGAACTGAACTGAGGGCACTCCCCACCTCAGCATATGGGTCCGCATGGGCCGGGGCCGGGATTTGATCCTTGGTCCCCGGGGCTGCTTCAAAGTGAGCGCCTAACCCACTGAGCCATCCTGGCTTCCCCATTTTTTTTTTTTTTAAAGATTTAAGGGTTTTTTTGTTGTTGTTGTTTTGTTTTGTTTGAACTGAACTAGAGGCCTCACCACATTCGGGAAGCACACCCCAGTTCAGCATATGGGTCTGCACAGGCCGGGGCCAGGATTCAATCCTCTGTCCCCAGGGCTTCAAAGTGAGTGCTTAACCCGCTGAGCCATCCCGGCTTCCCCTACTAACTTATTTTTAAGGTCAGAAACCATCATAATTAGAGCTACACATTATGGAATTCCTACACTACGTTAATCCAAAACGTAAACCTACACATTGATGTCCACTAAAATATGGACAACCAGGCATGCTTCATTAGAATAATATTAAGTCCTTATCTATAAATCAACATATGCATTGAACACACATACATGCATGCATAATACTCAGATTTAAAAGATATGAGAGACTATGTGGTATTTCTCTGTTACTTCTCATTTACTTTCAGACAACATAATATCTAATTATCTTTATTAAAATAGTATATTTCCATTTTTTTCTAAAAACCCAGTGGAAACTTAAATCTTTGGCAATTAATTCTTAATATAGGACATCCTTCACTTCATAAGACTAAATTCTTTATGCTGCATTTGTTAAATTTATTAACCACTTATTTTAACCTTCTGGCAAACACTACTGCTTTAAAAAAAAAAACACATATATTATCTATGTATCTATCTGCACACATAAAGAAGCACATATAAGCATTGTTTTAATGAGATAAAAGTCATGTTGTTAATTCCTAAGTTGGCCATTATAACAAACTGCATTCCTGACACTAGACATAGCACTCATTAATGACTGTTATGTCAACAGGGAGCAGAATTTGAATGGAAACATAGTGGAAAGCATCTGGGTAACCATTAAAATATGGATCAGAAGTAACTTCTTAGTGGTGATATTCTACAATTTGCTTGGCCAAATAAAGAATATATGAAGGCTGTCCAGAAAAAAATCCAACCATTGTCAATATAATGAGAATAGGTACATGGCTGGATACTTTATGGAGAGCCCTCGTGTATCTCACAATCCTATTCAGATCACAAACTTATGATATAATGATCATATGGAGTCAGCTATTCAAATGCATGTTCAAAGTCTCATTCTACTAAAAGAATCCCTGATAGATTCATGGTTTACCTTGCTAATTTGCATCCTCAGTAGATGGAAGAAATGATAGGGAAACTAATTATATGAACCTAATTTTGATCAAGTGCAAACTTCTCAGAGGAAGAAAAAATTATAACCCTTGAAGAAAGTAGTCATTTAATCTTAGAGCTTAAAATAGCCAATGATGGTGAATATTGGACGTAATCAGACATATGCCCTATAGCTACCTGTCCAATAAATTAGTCCCTTTAATTAAAATTAAATAAAAATAAAGATTCCATTTTCAGTTGTCCTAGCTAGTGGCTATGCTATTGGACATCACTGCAGCAAGCTTTTTTGGACAGTGTTATCCTAGACTTCAGAAAGGCAGATGATAAAATATTCAGATTAAAAATAAAATAACTTTATGGACAGTATCTCTAGAAATGTAGCTCAAGAAAAATAAGAGGCCCTTCAAAATAACACCAGAATTGCACTTAGTACCATGTCACATTGTATTGTAATTGGCTTATTGCCCATACTGCAAACCAGGCAGAAATGTGTCTGTCTATATATATCACTGTTATCTGGTATTTATTAAGAACATTGGTGGGAACTTAACAATTGATGAATAAAATAAATTATCAGGGGAAAAAGGGAGAGGGGATAGTGAAGAAGAGCAATGTGATTTCATAGGGATCTGTTTGATTAAGTTTAGATAATAAATGATTATTTATAAAAGATGTGAGGGGCGTAAGAGAGAATTTGGGGGTTATTTGCAGAGAAAAATAAAAGAGGGAGACTTGCAGAGTTTTGATGTGCTATTAAAGAATTACTAAGAGAGAGTAGGCAGAGTAGGAAGAGAGAGGGAATGAATTATTCTTCAGATCCTTTTTCTCTGTCTTCTCTGTCAATAAGAATGGCCTTCAGATTTAAAAAAAGGGCAAGAATAACATTTGCTAGTGGGGATTATAGCCCATAGTCATATAAAGAGATTAAAAGAGAGCAACTAATTGTTTGAATTCAAATTTCTTATCCCAGATATATTACTGTCAATGGTACTATAAGAATTTGAAGTTGACTTTGAAAAACTACATCTGCAGTTGAGCTTGAGGTATTACAGATGTTTCTGAGAGACTGTGAAGATTGGGAGAGGTGTCAAAAGCATAAATAAGAGGAAGAAACTTTCCAAGTTTTCCAAAATGTTAAGCGTTGACTGTAAAATCACTTAAAGGGTTTTTTTTGTAGGCACTTGAAAATGGGAATTTTGATCACTAGGCATAAATAACCTCATGAAGAACAGATGTCCTCATCCTTTTTTTGGTGGCAATATTTCAGATGGAGTCTATAATCATTATATCTCAGACCTTCAGTTTCCTTTGCCTAGGATAAAAAACTAAGAAACACAAGAGAAAGCTGTTAAAAGCCAAACAGAGCTTTTAGCATTACAGTGCTGGGAAGTCAAAATTAGAGCTCATGATCTGTCTAGGAAATGGGACCTAGGAGATGAGGTGAACCAGATGTAACTTGAGCCTTACAAAGACTACAATCTAGCTTTGAATCAAATTATTCTCTTGGTGGATTGAGATGATCTGCTTTTGTTCTACCCTACTGCCTCCCAAATGATAGGGTACATTTTCTTCAAAGTAAGATATCACCATCCAGAGCCCCTAAAATTTTCATGTACAATATCTTGCATCCACTGAATACTTTCCAGGAATATCAAGAATCAGGACTAGGCATATTTATTGATGTTCCTAGGTATGCCTTTCTTTGTATTTATTCTGCCAGGGATTACTGTGGTTTAAGTGAAGGTATGGGCCATATATAAAATACACTAACACTAACAAGAACTGATGAGCTAAAGAAAAAAAGAAAATCACACACAAAAAAAATCTCATAATGTTTAAAGAAAGTTTATGAATGTGTGTTGGGCCAGATAACCATCCTTGGCTACATGCAGCCCATGGGCCATGGGTTGTACAAGTTTAACATAAAGTATATATTGGGATAAGTCTGAATAAATCTTGACTGCCCAATAAAAAGTGAAAAAAATCTTGTGAAGTTTAAAATATATTAACAATGAAATACATGTTGATAATATAAAAGGTGGCAGGAGTAAACAAAATGAGAGTAAAATTTTCTAGTATGGTCTGGGTAGTGGTAAAAGTACTAATTTGTAATAAATAAACTGTAGTCAATCAGGGATGCATGTTGTAGTATTTAGGTTAACAATAGTAAAATAATGTATTTCTAACAAGCTAATAGAAAATAAAATTAAATAAGAAAAATACTTGATTAATATTAAGGAATGCAAAAAAAGAAATGAAAACATAAATCAGGTAGGACAAATAGGAAACAAATAATAAGGTGATATGTACAAAATTTTAAATATAACAGTAATTACATTAAATATAAATTAACTCAATTCTCCAGTTAAAAAAGAATTGTCAGATTGGATAAAAGGCAAAATCTAAAAACCACCAAAGTTGAAAGTAACAAAATGAAATATAACTTAGCTATACCAAAATCTAACTAGAACAGCTGTATGAACATTAAACAAAGTAGATTTTAAGACAAGAGATAAGGAGGGGAAGCTGGGATGACTCAGCAAGTCAAGCGCTTGCTTTGCAGCCCCGGAGACTGAGGATCGAATTCCTGCTCTGGCCCAGGCAGACCCACATGCTGAACTGGGGTGTGACCCCGGTTCAGTTCTTGCCAGGGCCTATGCAGAAGGCTTCCAGCCCAGTTCCTGCCCTGTGCAGCCCCGCACTCACCTGTGGAGTAAAACTGTTTGTTCCAATCAATTTGATTTGTTCCAATCAATTTGATAACTAAGATGAATTGGACAAATTTTTAAAAAAACACAGCTTAACAAAATTGGCACAGGAAATTGAAAATCTGATCTTTTTTTTTTTTTAATTCTATTCATAATTGTAAAATCACCCAGTTTTTAGACCTGATAGCTTCACTAGTATATTCCATCCAACATTTAAGAAAAAATAATAATAATCTTGCACAAACTTTTTCAGAGTATAGAGTAGAGGGACACTCCATTTTAGCCTATAAAGCCAGCAAGACCCTGTTAACAATACCTAACAAAGTCATTTTAAGAAAACAAAATTATGGATCAGTATCTCTCATGAATGTGGGTTCAAAAATTCTTAACAAAATATTAGCAGGTCAAATTAACAGATAAATACATCAATGGCCAAGTAGGGTTTGTCCCAGGATTGCAAGGTTGGTTTAACATAGGAAAAAGCAATAATTGGAATTCACTGTGCTAACAACTTTTGAGCTATTACTGTTTTCAGTAAAGGAAAAGAAGGCATTTGACAAAATTTAATAGCCATCCATGATTTTTTTTTTTTAATCTTAGCAACAAGGAATAGAAAGAAACCTCTTTCAGTTGATAAAGGACATCTTTCTTAGTGAAAGACTGAATTCTTTCTCCTCTAAGTTCAGGAACAAGGTAATGATGTCCCCTTAGGTTGGGAGAAAGGCAAAAATGTTTACCCTAAACCCTCACTATTTCTATTCAACATTGTACTAGATGTCTTCATCAATGAAATAAGACAAGAAAAAAAGTAATGGATGTGATTACTAGAAATTAAGACATTGAGCTATCTATTCACAGATGAAATTACTGCATTTGCAGAAAATTCTAAGAAATCGTTTAAAAATTTTGTGTAAATTTTTTTATATAATCTTTTTTTCCATTTGTGTAAAAAATGGAAGGGTAATATACTAATATCTTATTACTATCTGGGTATAGTGCACTAGTACTTGGAAAGATAAACAAGAAACCAGTAACAGCGAATACAATTTGGATATGAGGATAGAAACTCATGGCTAGAATAGGGGCAGTAAGGACACTGTTCTGCTTTCTACATCATTTAAATTAATGATACTTAAAAATAGTTAATGTGGGGAAGCTGGGATGGCTCAGTGGGTTAAGTGCTCACTTTGCAGCCCCGGGGACTGAGGATCGAATCCTGGCCCCGGCCCGTGTGGACCCATATGCTGAACTGGGGAGTGCCCCCAGTTCAGTTCTCACCGGGGTGAGGACCCTGGCCCAGTTCCTGCCCTGTGCAGCCCCACACCCACCTGTGGAATGAAACTATGTGGAAAAACAAATGATGTGCAACCCTGGAGACTGTTTTGGGCCCTCCCCCTTCTCTCTGTCTCTGTCTCTGTATCTCTCTCTCTGTCAAAAACAATAAAAATAAATCTTTAAAAAAATAAAATAAAATAGTTAACGTGTTAACTATTCCAAAATACTTTCTTTTTTCAAATAAGTCTCAAAGTTGGCATTACCCTGTCACTGTAGTAATTGATAAACACCTCTCAGTTATCATAGTCCTGTGTACCAACCATGATAGAGCCCTGTATCAGACTGTATGTAGATAGCATGCAATATGATCATTATTTCAGAATTACACATGTATTTTTAAAGGAACCCTTTCATGGGCCTATTATGAACTGCATTAATATGAGCTGTAGTTTGACTTTTGATTATTGATAATTCACAATCTACCCACCACAGATACCTATTTAATGTTTTTCCAATAAACCTTTTACCTGCATCACTAGCAGTAAAGACTGAATATTGTTTCCTTTTCCTTATTTCTCTAAAATACTAATCAATACACTGAAATAGTAATAATAATATAGCAACAACTAAATATAACATTATTTAGTACTTGTTATATACAAGTACTGTGCTAAATTCTTTATATACATTGTTTCAATATTTAATAGCCATAGTTCTGTCAACTGGGGTGGAAAAGATAAGAGGTTAAAGGCCTGATTCAGATTAAATAGCCATTTTCTACATAATGATTAATTCATTTTACTTTACAGTTGGGTACACTACTAGTTGAGAATCATGTAACAGTTGAGGGGTGTGTGTGTGTGTGTGTGTTTTAAAGGAGACTCATAATGGAAGTTTTGGAGATAAATATGTAAAGAGCAGCAGAATTTGGAAATGCTTGCATGCTCATATATACAGACAGGTTCCAGATCAATATTATGCCATCAAGTAGACATATGTGCAGGTAGACAGATCAGAACAGAACTGTCTTTGTCTTTCAGCAATTTAAACAGAAATATAAAATTGTTTTGAGTAATTTGAACTATGTCCACCTGACCAAGAGAAGTAATGAAATCTCTTTCTAATTGCTGCTTCTTGCTTTTGTTTTCTTTATTAATCCTTTGAGGCTATTGGTAATATTCCAAATATTTTATCAATTCTGGATTTACCATAATAGGCTTATTCCCTATTTGTTCACCTCTAGTCATCGTAAACATGCAGTAATCCACATTGGTAATTTCAACATTTTGAAAATGTTAGAAAAACCCAGTATCTTTACCCTGAGAATTAACCAGTATAAACATTATCAGGCCTGCTTAAGCACCAGATCATTCCATCTGCTTTTTAGCAACATCTACTATGATAGCACCGAGAATTCCCCCTGTTACAAATACCTGGGCCAGGAGACATTCTACTGCAGCCCCAAAATAGGAGTAGCTGTGCTTTTGGCTTCCGTGCTGTAGACAGCTGTGGGGACAGGCATCAAGTTGCCACTGCTCTCCTCAGACCTAGAAGGCCCTGTCTTCGTGCTCATCTTGGTAAACCCTGCTAGCTCCATGAAACAGAAGCCCTCATTTGAGACTAATGAAGCACAGATGGTTTCAGAAAACCTCCTGTACTACAAAATATTACGCTGTGGCTCTGAATATACTGGTACTCCTCTTCGTATATTCTCTCTTCTCCCCTCCCTTCCATATCCATTCCCTTATTTAGTTTCAGTTTCCATTAGAAATGCTATTTGGGCAGCAAATTTCTCAAATTGGATCCATCTCGATGCTGCCATGCAAAGAAAACACATCAGTCTGACTCTTCATTTAAAATAAGGAAAGAAGTGCAATAGCAAAATGCTGTAGTCGCTCTCAGATATTTCCTAAGGAACCAGTTTGTCCCATGAGCTGTAGTGAGGTGTTTCTCCTCAGTGAGAACTCTGTATGCATATTAATATTATGCATGTTTTCCATGTGACTCCTTCTGACTTGCTCTCACCCCATCCTTTGAATTCATTTAAATAAAAATAATTTATGTGGACATTCCTTCAGTCAGGATTTTCTCTTCCCCTTTCTTAAAGACATCCATAATATTTTGTTGATGCTTTCTGCCAAACTGAGTCGTTATGCTTTTGCATATCATTAGGACTTTAAAAAGAACAACAGCGACATCTGCATGTACTGCAGTGCCAAGGAAATTGGAAAAATACTGAAAACAAACTCTGTATTGGCTTGGAGGCAGTCTGGCTCTCTGTCTCCCCAGCAGCCCCTGCCACCACCATGGATAGGAGTAATTGTACAGTGTAATCACATCATGCCTCATTTGAATATTCATAGCAGAGACAAAGCTTTGGAGGATAAGGGAGGAGCAGAATAATTTAAATATAAAACAGCATGTCATTTCTAAATCAAGTTGTGCCAGTTAGACTGTGCATCAGGATTCAATATTAAATCAACATTGTTTTACAGTTTGGAAATTTCAAGTGAAGAAGAAAATGGAGGAGAGAAGAGACTGGATAAAGAAGGAGTGACATTATATTCTCATTCTTGACTAAGGAAAACCAAAACAAGACAACAGCAGCGACAGAATAAAAATACTTAAAGTGATATGTGAAGAGTCACTAACAGTAGCTAACCAGCTGCTGTTTTACCAGGAATGAAATAGCCTATTGAGGGAGCTTTAAAAGCTCCCAATTAATATGTTGTGCATGTATTAGATCTACAAAGAACTGACTGTATTCCTTCTCTACCCACAAGTCTCCCCAATACACACATATTCCTTAACCACCACCTTTTTTTTTCTGTTGGGTACAGAGGAAAAAGATCAGAACTACAAAATAATTGACTATTCACTTCAAAAGTGACAACATCCCTTTTCAAAAAGAAATGACAAAAACAAACACATACAAAAAGGTGACTGTTCATTAATGAAGGGATAAATTACCGATGTCTTCTTCATTCTCTTTAGTTCATTACCCCCCAAAAGAAACAAGTGTAATCCAGATGTTAATATTTCTTGTCTTCGTTTTCTTTTGTTGTTAATATGATGCTCTTTATTGTTGTTTTTTTAAGTGTTGGTATTTGTAGAAGCCTTTGCCACTGCATTCCCCAAAGAGCTACTAGTTTCAACCCACTGGAGTTTATATTCCTTTAATTGTCTAGTGCAGGAGCATTCTGCTGTTTTAAAAAATATACCGCTCTGCAGGAATTAGAAGAATCCAAGGTTGTATCCAACTTCAGAGGTTTCCAGGTCATAATGATTTTAGCAAAAGTAGAAGACAGATCATGGAACAAGTCCCGTTTGAAGATAAGCATCATAGGGACCTTTTTTTTCTTCCCTCTCTCCCCAACTTTGTACTTCTGGCTCTGAATGCCCCTGCTAACACAGTTTAATGATATGCAAATGAAATATGCATAAAACCATTCTACTGTATGATGATTAAACACTGGAGACATTAACAGCAGAGGCTTCATTCTGTAATAATCCTTCCCGACCATCCACTTTGATTGCGGAGTTATGGAAACCCATAGCAGTTGGCAGAGAGTAAAGGAGAGAGAGAAGGAAGGAAAGACACAGGGACACATCACCCATCTCGGTGCTTCGCCCACTCCAGGAGAGGTTCCCCCCCTTTGTACTGCGTTCCTATTGCTCTCTTTTGTAATCCATCCATGCAGTCGCACCAGAGCGATTAACGGAAAAAAACCTCTTTTCTCTTAATGTTTCAAAGCTCATTAGCCAAACGATTATTCCTCATTAACAGCGAAAGCTCATTCATTAAAAGGAAGAATATGCCCAAAAGATGCCAGCGCGGTTAATCCTGAGCCCCGTACTGGGCTGTAAATCCCATACTACTTGTATATTCCATGCGAAAGGGACACGCACCAATCCACGTTTAAAAAGAAAACAGTTTGTGTGTTTTGTAAAATCCACAAGAGCAGCAATTAATATTCCCATTGAATGACTTTATTTTTTTTTTTTTATTGTCTTTCCCTTTGTTTTCAGCTCCTGCCCCTGGCTCAGCGCCCGGTGCCAACAGAACACCTTTCAGGATCCACAGCAACACAGACAACGTAAGTACCAGCCATTTCCTAAAACCCCTTTTCAGATTTCTTTTTAAACAACCACCTAAAACAGAGAGAGAACAGCCTCTTTCCCCTTCTTCTCCCCTGTGTTATGCCACCAGGGTTTCCTAAGTAGCACCTTCCAAATCCCTCTGCCTTCAAGTTTGTGCATGTCTGTGTGGCATCCCTCCTCCTCCTTCACTCCCATAGTGGATCTTGTAAAAGGGCTTCAGATCGGCCCCATTCATCTCCCTGGTGATAGCAGTGAATGTAGATAAATCTCTGACTGCCTGCTTGCTGCTGGAGTATGATTTTTATTTTGTCTTCTGTGTATACCTGGGTCAAAAAGTGGGATGTATGCACACACACACATGCACATACACACATTTCCTTCTCTCTCCTTCTGTCTTCCTCCCTTTTTTCTCACACATGCATATATCCCACATATGTGTGTATATGCATAAACATATACACCTATATACATGCCAATACCTATAACAAAAATATATACATATCTAAACATTTAATTTGTCTGAAAATATGTGTATTTATATACACATACAACCTTACACACATGTCTATATGCAATTGATAGGTGCCTATCTTTTAATTTATACCCATCTATATCTCCATTTAAATATTCCCTCTCTTCTTCCAGAAGAAGCTGTGTGCAATTGCAATCTAGGATTGTACAAGCGATATTCTTTCCTTATGATTTTATTTGTAGACCTTTATGTTCCCTTCTCTACCTTCTTCCGAGCTGTAGAATTGGCATCTTTCCCTGAGGTTTTCCGAATGGCAAGTGGCACCGGCTGTGGCATGTATTCAAGCCGCTTCCTGTGGCATCTCTTCCGATGTCTGCTTTTTCTCTTTGTTTGTTGTTGACTAGGCTGAATGGTGTTTTTTTTTAAGTTAATTATAAACGAAGTTGAATAGCAAACAAGCCCACAGCTTGCCAAAAAAAAAAAAAAAAATTAGCCCCACGCAAGCGCCTTCTGCTGCAACAGATGCCCAGATCATCCCTGGCATGGGCAAACGGGTACACGATATTGTTGATTGTTAATTGTTTCTGTTTGTTGCTGTATGTGTTGTTTGTTTTCCTTGTTTCTGTCTTATTTTTCAAGGAGTTCCAGGATCCCGGCCTCTGCTTGGAACGGAACAGTGTCATGGCGGAGACGACGGCCTTTGTCTTGCTGGGTGTGAAAGCATCCGCCGTGCTGGCTCCACTGCAGCAGAATCAAGTTTAAAGGAAAAAAAGTGATTAAAATCAGCTTTGTGCCTCTTTGGTGTGGAAGACCCCCCAAACCCCAAGTAGCCGAGTCCCTGGGTCCGAGGAAGGGTTCATAGTTGGAGCAGCCTAGGCTGTAATCCTGGCACTTGCGCCTTCGGTTGCTGCTTGCTGTTCGCTCCTGGGGGTCTGGATAATCTCCCCTGGCTTTACCGCACTGTCTGGCCCGCATACAGGGCCCCCGTAACATATACCCGCGGCTGCTATCACACGAAACTGTGGCGTTGCCCCTGAATGGATGGCACTGTGCCAACTCTTCTGCCATCCGCCCTTACAGCTTTTTTCTTTCCTCCCTCCCTCCCCGCTTCTCCTCCTCCCGTCAACTTGACGTTAATTAACACATGGGTTAATTGATTTTAAAAGCCGAAGAATTACAGTTAACTTTTCCCACAGGGTACAGACGCCAGCCGCTTGGCATACTCTGCCTTTCGCACTGGTGCAGGGGGGCAGGGAAAGCCCGCAGCCAAACTAGCAACTGCTGAGGGAATGTTGCCTGCTCATTGGAGTAGAGCCGATAGAAGTCGACGTGGTGCTGTCTCATCTTTACAGTATATTTAGCCTTTCTATATTTTTTAGAATAATCAAAACACAACCCTGCCTTTCTTCTTCTCCCTTCCACTTCTAAAACAGGAAAACCCTTGAAAAAAATCCTTCCCCCAGACCATTTATCTCATCCATAATATGCTTTAATCCAATAACTAGAAAATACCTGGTGCCTTTTTTTTTTTTTTTTTTTTTTTAGTTACAAGGAAGAAGGCTACCCCTTCCCTAAATATGATAAGGAAAGGAGATTTCTTTTTTTCAAAAGAAAATGTTCTATGGTTTTTTT
Organism: Craseonycteris thonglongyai; assembly: GCA_004027555.1. NCBI lineage: Eukaryota > Metazoa > Chordata > Mammalia > Chiroptera > Craseonycteridae > Craseonycteris > Craseonycteris thonglongyai. Next base: position 24,032 of record PVKE010009860.1, on the reverse strand, counting down.
CTCTATTTTGTTTGGTTTCTATTCCCCTTGACTCAGGTTGTTTATATTGGTGAAGGATTTCAATAAGAAAGTAGGTACATCGTAATTAAGAGCAAAATTCATATGGAAGCTTTTGTTTTTTTGTTTGTATGTGTATAGATTTTTGCTTTTAGCCCCCTTCACCCCAATTCCCTGCAGAAAATGAAAGCAATTGATATTGTAGTTGGGAAGGAGATAGGCAAGGCTGGGAACTTGATGCTTTCACCTTTTCATGCTTTCATTTTATTTCATTTTGTTTTTTAAAAGCAGGCAGCAAGTGAAGCGACAAGAGGAATCCATTATGCAAATCATGTCACTTTGCATAATGTCTCATGACTGGAATATTCAAATGAGCTGTATAATTTATGAGTGCCAGTGTCTGTCTAAAAGTGTTTCACATAATTTACAAAGTGAGCCTGAGAGACATGAAGAAGGCAGCCCTTCCAATTCCATTGCCAGGAAATCTCTGTGTATTTTCCTACAAGTGCTCCTTGGTAATATTGTCAAGTGCTATTTAAAAGAAATTAAGGTTCCAAATGTTCATTAAAACTGAAGATTTTCCTCTCATTCCCTTCACCCAAATCCTCTGTCTAAATTAAGTTTACAAGAAACTGTTATACTCTAAAGCATTCTTTCTTAGATTTAATTTGGAAAAGAAGTCATTTGAACCTAACTTGATATTTGTGTATGGATTTTCCTTTCTAAAGCAAGGAATGTCTAGGAGAAATACTCACCTTATCCATTTCTCTGGCTCTATGAAGGCAGAAAAAATGGATTTCTCATTTTGGTTGGTTTTATGTGCCCTTCTGTGTGCAACATTTTATAAATCATAGTCTTTTGAATGTATTATTAGGTATGTAATATAGAAAACTGATACATTCATTATTCATATGAAGGTATAATTCTTTCAGAGAAATCTTCAAAAGAGAGATGCAATTCAATAAAAACCAAGTGTTTGTTAAGTCAGCTTAGTTGGCCACTCCATGTCTCATTTTGATAACTTTTTTTTAAAGATTTATTGCGTTTGACAGAAACAGAGAGAGACAAAGAGAAGGGGGAGAGCCCAGAGCAGTCTCCATAGTTGTACATCATCAGTTTTTGACCTGGTTTTGTTCCACACAGGTGGGCAGGGGTCACGCAAGGCAGGAACTGGGCTGGGAGCCTCCTGCATGGGAGGCATGGCCCCTCCAGCCAGGGGCCGAATGGGCAGGGGGGAGCAGAACCAAACTGGGGGCCTCCCATATGGGAAGCACACCCCAGTTCAGCATATGGGTCCAAACGGGCCAGGGCCGGGATTTGATCCTCGGTCCCGGGGCTGCAAAGTGAGCTCTTAACCCACTGAGCCATCCCAGCTTCCCCCTTTTTGAGTAGATGATTGTGAACCTTTTGAGAAGTCATAACATTTTTGATAATCTGACCTAATATGGCCTTATATTTTTTTTATTTCAGTAACAATAAATTCTGTGAATGAGATACAGGGTGCCATGAAAATGTTCACCAGAAGGCATGATCTTTGAAGGCATGTCAGAAAAGGCTTCCTGAAGAAAGTGAATTCAAAGGCATTCAGAAAGTTGAAGAGAAAAGGGAGGAGAAAGAATTTTCCATGTAGAGAGTATCTTCAGTACATCCTGAGGCAAGAAAAGATCATGGCTGCTTAGAAGAACTAAAATAAAACCAGTGTGGCTAAAAGTGTAGACAGTGGGTCATTGGATCATACTGGGAACAGATTAGGAGGTAAGCATGTAAAAACATAACTTACTCATTGTCTAAATTTATTTGCTGGTGCTTGGTAGTTTTATGTCATTAATTGTATATGCTATACCTGTACTAAATGAAGTTCATGTGTAGAACTATTTACTATTATAATACTTCTTATAAAATAATTTTTGATTTTTTAACTCATACATTAAACCATCAGGTTTCTGAATCTAACCTTATGTGATATGATATATTTCTTCTTCTTGTGAATTTATATTTTCAAAAAGTTATTAATCACTTCATACAATAAAAATAAGAATACTTTACCCAACAAGATAAGAAGAACACAAATTCTTTTCAAGGACCCTTGAAACATCCACAAAGACCGGTTTCTGATTCATCAAAAAAAAAAAAACTCAACAAATTTAAAAGTGTTAAATTTAGACAAAAATATTTTCTCTGACAACAAACGAACTGCACTAGTAATCAATAATAGAAAATTCCAATTTTTTGTAAATTAAACATTTCTAAATTATACATGGATCAAGACATAGTCACCAGGAAATTAGAATATATTTTTTTTTTTTAATCTTTTTTTTTTTTTTTTTTTTATCTTTTCACATTTATAGAGAGAAATTATCTTTTTGTCTTCAGTGCATATTTATTTCTATTTTACTTTTGACAGATAGAGAGAGAGACAGAGACAGAGACAGCTAGAGAACTGAACTGTGGGAACTCCCCAGTTCAGCATGTGGGTCCTGCCTGGGCCGGAGCCGGGATTCGATCCTCGGTCCTCGTGGCCTCAAAGCG
>PVKE010009860.1:0-21406 GCA_004027555.1 Craseonycteris thonglongyai | reverse complement strand
TAGAATATATTTTTAATTGAATGACAATGAAAACACAAAACTTGTAAGATACAACTAAAAATGTGCTTACAGAGAAATAGCTTTAATGCCTTATTTTTAGAAACCAAAGAAAGTTTTAAATCAATAATCTAAGTGTCTTAAGAAAACAAATTAAACCTAAAACAAGAAGGAAGGAAATAATAAAGATAAGTAAATAAACTTATAAAATTGAAAACAACAGAGAAATAAAAAATAATAATAACAAAATTAAATTTTAAAAACAATAAAAAAAATAGAGAAAATCAATATTCCCAAAAGCTGGTTCTTTCCAAAGAATACAAAAATAGATAAATATCTAGACTGAAAACAAAAAAGGTGAGAAGACACAAATTATCACAACTAGAAATTAAAGAGGGACCATCTCTAAAGATCTACCAGATATTAAATGGATAATAAAGGATAAGTAAAGAACTCTTCAATAAATTTGAAACCTAAGTGAAATAGAAAAATTCCTTGAAAGACAAAGTACCAATATTTATTCAAGAAGAAATAACCTAAATAGATTTATATCTATTAGAGAAATTAAATTTGTAGTTAAAATATCTTTCTTTAAAGAAAACATCCAGCCCAGAATTCTTCACTGGAAAGTTCTATCAATATTTAAGGAAGAAATTATGCCAGTCCTAATTAATTCTTTTTAGGAAATAGAAAAGGAAGGAACACTTTCCAACTCATTTTATGAGGTCACCATTACTCTGATGACAAAACCAGACAAACAATATAAGAGCAGAGAACTGCCATAAATATAAACACACAAGCCCTTAGCAAAATATTAGCAAGTTGAATTGGATATGTAAAATGAATGGTTATGAACAAATCAAATTTATTCCAATAATGAAAGGTTGGTTCAACATTTTAAATCAATTTGATTCACCATATCACTGGATTTTTTTAAATCATCAATTCAATGGATGTAGAGAAAAATGAGCCACAGTAATCAAAACAGTGTGATAATCATATTAAGATAGACTTAAAGATTAGTGGAACAGAATAGAAAGGCCAGAAATGGACACACAATTTTTTGGCAAAGGGTCAAAGATAATCCAACAAAGAGAATAACCTTTTTAATATATGGTGATGGAGCCAAATAAATAAATAAATAAATATCTTTACCCATACTTCACTATATACAAATATTAATTTTAAGTAGGTGCTGGAACAAAATTAAAACTAACACTATAAAAGTTCTTGAAGAAAATATAAAATAAAATCTTTGTGACTTTACACTGTGCAAGAGATTTTATAGATAGGGAAGAAAGAGCCTAAGCCATTCATGAATAAGATAAATTTGACTTGAGCAAAATTAAAAACTTTTGCTATTTGAATGACACTGTTCAATAAATGAAAGAATAAGTTACAGACTGGGACAACATATTTTCCAACCACAGTGAAGAGAAAAATTAATCAATCTAAACCCAACCAAAAGTGACACAGAAGATAGGATTAGTAGATGAAGACACTAACACAACTATCACACTGAATTCCATGTATTCAAGAAGCTGGAAGAAATCAGGAATATATTAAATAGAGATATGAAAGATTTTTTCAAAATACTCTACTTGAATTTATAGAGATGACCACTACCTGAGATGCAGAATGCCATGTCAGGAAGATAGCAATAGATTAGATATTTCAAAAGAAAAGATTAGTTAATTTAAAGACATATAAATAGAAATTATCCAAAATGACACACAGAAAGAAAAGTGTCAGAAAAATAATGAACAGAGCACTCGTGAGTTATGGACAACTTCATGTGACCTAATATGTGTAATTGAAGCCCTTGAAGATAAATAAAAGTGGGACAAAGGATATATTCAAAGAAATAGCTGAATTTTTTCTAAATTTAGTTGAACTATTTCAATGAAACTCAAGCACAAGAAACACAAAGAAAACTATGCTAAGGTACATCATAATCAAATTGCTTAAAATCAGTGAAAAGCAGAATGTTTTTAAAGCAGCAGGAGAAAAGATATGTATAGAGGAACAAAGATGAAAATGACAGCAGATGTCTCGTTGAAATCAGTGCAAGACAGAAGACATTGGAGAAACATCTTTAAAATGTTGCAAGAGAAAAGTTAAACTGAAATTCTATAAAAAGCAAAAGTATATTTTAAAAGCAAAAGTGAAATGCAAACTTTCAGATGTACAAAAGTTGGAAGAATTCATCATTAGCAGACCTACACTACAAAAAATGTTAAAGGAAACTTCAAACAAGTGGAATTGATGAAAAGCCTTGGAAATGGTAATTATGTTGGTAAATTTTTACAACTTTTTTATTACTTAAATGTATTTAAAGCTGTCTATTTGAAGCAAAAAAAATAGCAATGTAGTCTTTTTATAACATGTTAAAGCAAAACCCATGACAAAGTTGCACAAAAGCTATTAAATAAAATTGAGAAATGAAATAATTTTGTTATAAGGTTTGTATATTATGCATTAAATTCTATACTTATCACTTCAAGGTAGACTATGAGAAGTTAAAGTTGTATACTGCTAATGCCCAAAAAACTAAAATGACACACCGTTATAGTTAATATGCTAACAAAAGAGAAAATAGAATTATCAAAAATGGCCAATAAATCCAAAACAAATAGCAAGATAATAGACCTAAATGTCATCTTTAATAATCACAGTAAATGTAAATGGCCTAAAATCCTAATAATAGGGCATTGATTGTCAGATTTTGTAGACTATAGCAAGACCCAAATATATAATACGTTGTATACAACAAAACCACTTGAAATATAAATATCTAAATGCAAATAGTTAAATGTTAAAGGATGGGAATAGATATACCATATTAACACTAATCAAGTGAAAGCTCAAAAGGATAGAATATATTAATATAAGACAGTATATTTCAGAGCTCATAGAACAGATCCCAGAAAGATGAAATCAGCCACTTCTGTATTCTCTTGCTGTCTGTGAACACAAGTGGACCCCAATTGCTCTTTCAGTTGATGGATTCTAGATCTGAGAACTGGCTGTGGTCTAGAAACTGAGCAAGGGATTATGACTTTTCATTGAAATAGCTGACTTCATCTATTTACTCATTGATCTCTTTTGAATGTGTTACACACACACACACACACACACACACACACTTTTATTGGCTGCCCATCTTTCTTGCCTCTAGTTGCATCAAGTTCTATGAGCCATCTCCATAAATCCCTGTGGATCAGGCACCCCCTGGTTGCCATTCAAAACTTGCTGCTTGTCATAGTACATATTTCCACTATTTCCTGATAATTAAGTGTTACTACCTAATCTCTGGTATTCCTGAATAGTATCATCCACACTTGTAGAAGGGATTCCATTTCTGTAGCATCACCTTTAAAGTCCCTACCTACAGAGAACACTCACTACTAAGCTACTCAGTGATACTGATACATGAAGCAATTTCTAAATCCTTCCAGGGAACATAGTGAACTGGGTTTTTGGTCTTATATAACATATCCACTCTAGCATACCCATTTCTCTGAGGTTTTTATTACTTCCTGAGTAGTTTATACAAGTTATCATATCTCTATCTAATGTGGGCCATTGTCCTTTTCAGGTTTCTAAGACCTATCCCCTCCAGTGTATTAAAAACTGACACCAGGGATGCCAGGATGACTCAACAGATTGAGTGCTAGCCTTGCAGCCCCAGAGTCCAAGGATTGAGTTCTGGCCCCGGCCCTGGCTTGTGTGGACCTATCTGCTGAACTGGGGTGTGCTTCCCATGTGGGAAGCCCTCAGTTCGGCTCCTGCCAGGGTGAGCTTCCCATGTGGGAGGCCCCTGGTTTGGACAGCCCCACACCCACCTATGTGAAATGAAACTATGTCAAAAACTGATGATGTATAACTATGGAGACTGCTCTGGGCCCTCCCCCTTCTCTCCATCTCTCTGTCTCTCTCTCTCTCACTCACTCTGTCAAAACAATAAAATAAATATTTTAAAAAACTGACACCAAGGTTGATTGTCAGGCCAATAAGTCTGAGCTATGAAAAAGTTCCCCCATTAAGCAGATTTGTATTTCGCTTCCCTGGTCCTTCACCCTTAGGATCAACTCCCAGGAATATCCTGTGCCTATGGAACTTATTAGCCAGATGCTTCCACTCTCTATAGGAATTAAATCTCTCTCCTCCTATAGCAGGCCCAAGGTTTCCCCAGTTTGAGCCATGCTGAGATTTGACTATTCAAATAACTAATAATTAGTACTTTGTTGCCTAAGAGGTGAAGCAAAGTCAGGTGAAATAGAATATCACCATTTGACAAATACAGAAATAATTAATGGTGGCAGTAATCGTCCATGGATGCTAAAATTGCTGGATGAAAGTATAACAAAAAAAGAGATTATCTTGTACTTGTTTCTTTAATCCCATCAAAATATCTCCCCTGAAAAATATTAATTATAAAGAGAAAAAGATAAGAACTTTATTGTGAAGAATCCTGGTAGACACCACCTTAACTATGTTTCCAGAGTTACTATAAACCAGCAGGGGGACGTTTTTACTTCAGGTACTTTCTGATATGATGCACTCTCACTGTATCATCTTGGGTTTAGCATCACGGTGGCAAAAATGTATATTTATGAGAAAGTTTCAGACAAAATCAAATTGAGGGTCATTCTACAAAATAATCAGTATTCTTCAAAAGTGTCAAGATCATGGGAAAACAAGGAAAGACAGAAATTGTCACAGATTGATGGAGACAAAGGAGACATGATGGCTAAAGAAAACCTCTTCCTCCCATACTGACACTTCAATGAAGGATTTGTCCTTGCACCAAAGCCATAACTGCTTTTTATATTTAGTAGGAGATGCTCTATAAATACACTAAGGGCTTCTCACATACAGAAGAGCCCTTCAACACTGCAGAAAGACTCCTTTCTTTATCTGTTGCTGCCTGTTCATGGACCATAAGCCTTGGCATGCCTTTTCCATTTAATCAGAGGTGATAGCTAGCTCATGAGGAGGTGGAGATCCTGCTGGAGAAACAGGTGACACAGAGGTACAAGGAATCTGTGATGAACCCTACCACAAACAACCTAATTCTTCATTAGCATCAGCACAAAGATCACCAGAGCATGAGGAAAATCAGAGAAATAAATATGAAACAATAGAATGAGAAAAAATAATTATTGACCCCAGAGGAACTGTAGATGATGCAAGAACCACAAAACGTTTTAAACTTTAGTTTGAATCCTTAGATTGAGAGAGAGAGAGCAAGAGAGAACACATAATAAGCTTCCATGCAAAGGAAAAATCAGAACAGGAAAGAATTCGTAAAGGTTAAAAAGCATTGCAGTCAAAACAAAGTTCAATAGAATTGATAAAATGACATATCACTGACTGAATTAATAATGTGAAACAAAATCCTCCATCACATTGAGCAAAAAGACAAGTTGAGATGTAGTTATCAATGTTTCTCTCATTAGTTTCTTTTTTATTAAATTTATTGGGGTGACATTGGTTAATAAAATTACATAGGTTTCGAGTGTACAATTCTATAATGTATCATCCATATACTGCAGTGTATTCACCACCCAAAGTCAAATCTGTCACCGTGTATTTGCACCGCTTTACCTTTTATCTTCCTCCTTATGCTCTGGTAACTGCTAAACTGTTGTTTGTACCTATGAGATTGCTTGTTTGTTGTTTTCAGTTTTATATCCCATATGAGTGAAATCATGGTTACTGACTTTTTCTGTCTGGCTTACTTTGCTTAGCATGATAATCTCAATATCTATCCACTTCATTTTGGCATCTCATACTGTTTTTCCACTTTCACAACAGAAGTCATAAACCTATAAACATTGACAATATCCAAAAAACTGAGATACAAAGTAGCTTTTCTAAAGCTACAAATTCTGTATATTTACATTGTTCACATTGTCTTTTCCTAAAGCTGGATGTTAATTACTTAGAAAGTAACAAATTATTGTTGTAAGACAGTAAGCCCTATAGAGATATGAAAGATAAAGTCTGCCCCATCCTCGCTGCTGCTCTCCAGGGGTAGCCGTTGCTGACAACTTTCTGTATATTCTTTAAGACTTTGTCTCTGCATATGCAAAATGTTGGGGGAAAAAAGGGATATTTTTCGGCATCTTGCATTTTTTACTCAATATTAAGGAACAAATTTTTTCTTGTCTATGTCTGCATATCTTTTTTATTATTAGCATAGCATTCCACACTGTAGATACATTATAGTTTAAATAACCATTTTCCAGTTGATGAACTTTGTTCACTGTAACCAATAATTACCATTGTATCTTCAGGTTTGAGTCACACAATCAGCCATCCTTTGGTGTTTCTTTAAAGTTTCATTTTGTGATTTACTGTTTCTGTTTTTAGAATATTCATCCTTCCTTCTCTCCTGCCATCCAAAGTTGTGTTTTCAGTGTTCCTAGTTATTCTTGCTTCTTTTGTGCTTATTGTCATTCTCAGGTAGTTGTCTTTCTTGTTATTACTTGCTCTTTGAAATTTTACAATAAATTTGAAATTCAGCTAGAAATCCTTAGGCCCTAACTAACAACTAATATTTTTTAGCAGATGCTTTTCAGTAGAAAATAAGGGTGGTGGGGAAGCCTGTAATCTGAAATGACTGAGGAGAAACAATCAAGATTAATAGAGTAGAATGCTCTTAACTTATACATTTGGGACCTGTAATTGGTCAGTCAACCAAAAAGGTTGATTGATTATAGCTGGGACTAATAAAAATGTTAGTACTTAGGTATTTTACTGTCTTTGAAAATAAAACAGGATTCACTCACCAATCTTTAGGTGTAAAAGCTGTTAAGGTCTTTTGAGTATAGGTTATTGACTCATGTTCTCAGTGCTCTCACCAACGTCACACCCTTAATGCATGATACATGATTTCCGTTTTGCTTTCTTTGGAGACAGGAAAGACATTTTGAAACAATTTGAATATAGAACACTTCTTGATATTTACAATTATTCTTCTAATCTTTTTTACAGAGTTTCATCCACACCTAACTCAGGTTAATTTTTAGTGACCTCTATATTGAGTCCTTTTAGAGTTTTATTGTTATTTGTACAGGCTACAGTTTTGGGTTTATTTGCACTCATTTTATCAGCTTACATATAGTTAATGAGAATATGTAATAAAAATAACAAGTGCAATGCATATAAACAGTACAGGAAACAAACACAAATGATCTTTGGTAAGCTTCTACTTAACTAGAGGAAAAAGTACCTGTCATACAAACAGAATAGCTTATTAGCCATGAACCTTCAGCCAGATGAATGTCAATCATGTTTTTAAATGATGCTCTTTTCTTAAAAATGTCTTATACTATTCTATGAATATAATGAAAACCATTGAATTTTATGATTTTTAAATGAGTGACTTATTAATTTATAGTATGTGACTTATATTTCAATGAAGCTGGGTTATTTATTTTTTTAATATCACAGCCTTGCAACAGTCTATTTCCCTGTACCTTCTTTTCTTTTGTGATATTATTTTCATATATAGTACATCTATTTACATTATACCAACAGTTTGGTATTATTATATTTTCATTATATTCATCTAAAGATTAAAAAAGAAAAATATATCTCTTTATATTTACGTAAGTATTTATTATACTGTTTTTGGTCCTCATCATTTCTTCCTATGTATCTAAGTTTCCTCCACATGAAGAATTTTCTTTAGAACTTTTGTAGTATATCTCTGCTGACAACAGTTTCTCTCAATCTCCAGTACACAGGAGTAATTTAACCAAGGAGGTGAAAGACCTGAACACTGAAAATAAAATCAGTGTTTTTAAGAGATATCTACATTCCTACATTCATTGCAGCATTATTCGCAATAACCAAGATATAGAAACAACTTAAGTGTCTCTTGACATATGACTAGATAAAGAAATGTGATTGCAAACACACTCACACTCACACACAATTGAATATTATTGAGTGGTTAAAAAAAGAGAAGGAAATTCTGCCACTCATAACAACTCAGATTAAGCTTGTCCAACCTGCAGCCCCCAGGCTTCATGCAGCCCAGGGCAGCTTTGAATGCGGTCCAACACAAATTCATAAACTGTCTTAAAACATTATGAGATATTTTTATTTGCTCATCATCTATCATTAGTGTTAGTGTATTTTATGTGTGGCCCAAAACAAGTATTCTTCTTTCAATGTGGCCCAGGAAAGCCAAAAGATAGACACCCCTGATATACAAGGTCTGAAAATTAAGTTCATAAATTCATCCTAGGAAAAGTTCTACATAACTCATTGCTGAATATCACCATGGTCACCTTCCAAGTACTCCGCTTGGGAAACCATGTATCAATGCCAGCACCTAGTCCACCTTTCAAAGCAATTTTGAAACTCTTTTTCTGTAATGGCCATGAGAACCTTCATCATATAACCCTTAATGTCCTGAATGTCATCAAAATGTCTTCCTTGTAATATTTAGTTTATCTCCAGGTAAAGAAAAAAGTCATTGGGGGCCAGATCAGGTGAGTGTGGAGGGTGTTCAAATATAGCTATTTGTTTAGTGGCTAAAAACTCCCTCACAGACAGTGCCATGTGAGCTGATGCATTGTTGTGATGCAAGAGCCACAAGTTCTTAGCAAAATGTTGAGGTTGTTTTTGTCTAACTTTCACGCAGCCTTTTTAGCACTTCCAAATAGTTCAACTTGGTTGACTGTCCACTTGGTACAGATTCAAAATGAATAATTCCTCTGATATCAAAAAGGGTTAGCAACATCGTTTTTACTCTTGATTTGGACTGGCAGACCTTTTTTGTTCTTGGGGAATTGGCTGAATTCCATTGTGCACTTTAACACTTTGTTTCAGGGTTGTCTTGGTGTACCCATGGTTTCATCACCAGTAAAATACAGACCAAAACATTGCCTTGCCTCTCCTAACGGTCTTGGCAAACTTCGACTCTTCTTTGCTTTTGTTCATCTGTGAGCTCCTTCAGTTCCATTTCTGCACACACCTTTCTCATGCCAATATTTTCAGTTAAGATTTTCCTCTTTCTCTATCGATATTTACTTGGTCTGCTTCTCGCAGTCAACTGACATTTTTGACAGACAAATCGATGAATTTTTGCAATGTTTTTGTTAGTTCTGCTCATTACTGGCTGCCCTGACCTCTCTTCATTAGTGACACTTTCTCTGCCCTCGCAAAAACATTTAGTCCATTTGTACACTGCTGTTTTCGTCATGGCATTATCCCCATCAACTTGGAGTGACATTTCCCTTGCTTCACTTCCAATCTTGCCAAATTGAACATGAAATTTAATATTTGTTCATTGCTCTAATTTAAGCTCCAACGTTCTCACCATGGCACATAAAGACACTCAAAAATAATGCCACTCAGCAAGACATTGCCAAATGTTGACATGAACACAGCTGTGAGACACTGACATACAAAGTTTATGAAGCCTTACCGAGTTGTTTGTAAAGTGCTGCCAAAGTAAATACACGGTGGCAAGTTCATGAATTTAATTGTCAGACCTCATATTTGATTTTTTTTTTTTTTAAGATTTATTTATTGTTTTTGACAGAGAGAGAGAGCGACAGAGACAGAGAGAAGGGGGAGGGTCCCGAACAGTCTCCATAGTTGCACATCATTGGTTTTTCCACATAGCTTTTATTTCACAGGTGGGCTTGGGGCTGCACAGGGCAAGAACTGGGCCAGGGTCTCGCCCCGGTGAGAACTAAACTGGGGGCACTCCCCAGTTCGGTATATGGGTCAGCACGGCCAGGGCCAAGATTCAATCCTCGGTCCCCAGGGCTGCAAAGTGAGCGCCTAACCCACTGAGCCATCCCAGCTTCCCCCTAACCTGATTTTTTATACTTCTGTGCCTGCTGTTCTTGAGGAACTTCAGTTTTTCTATAAACTACTAATTTAAGCTTGATAGAGGCTACTTATAGAAAATGCCAGAGAACGAATATAATATATAATCTGGAAAATACAACAATCCACATTTTATTGTAGATTCAAAGAAGCACATGACAACCCTTAACCCCTCTTTCTCCTTGTGAACCCCTTTAACGTTGTCTTCAATTCCTTCTACTTCTCTTTCGTACTTCACAGCCTTTTTTCTCTCTCCTCCTTGTCCTTCCCTCACTCCCCTCCCCTCCTTCTGCTTCTCCTCCTTTTTCTTTTCTTCTCTCTCTCTCTCCCTCCCTTCCTCCTTCCAAATTTAAACCTTTCCTATTTTCTTAGCATGGTCTAGTCAGTCAATAAGAAGTAGCTAACCAGACATTCCGTCCAATATGCGGCTACAAACAGCTGTCATGGGAAGATGAGATGTGAGGTGGGAGAGGCTTATTTTCTAAGTTAAGTACAGCTTTTTACACACATACCAATTAAAAATATTTTTCCTGTAATATGCACTGGTTTAAATATGTGTGTGTGTGTGTGTGTGTGTAATATTTAATCTGAACTTCGTAATGTATTTGTTAACTCCTCCATAGTCATACCATTTACTACTTACCTGCTCTAAAAGTAGTTATAATCTTTGTAAATTCTTAAAGCCTGCCTTTTTCTAGGTATCCTCATAGATGTTCTTCATTAGTTAAATAACTCTTGAAAACTACTCCTAAACTTTGGAAATATAAGATAATCCCTTATATCCTTTATCTAGATTTGCCAGTTGTTTCATTTTCTATACCCAAAAAGCTCTAGATCAGGCATGTCCAACCTGTGGCAGGATGGCTTTGAATGTGGCCCAACACAAATTCTTAAAACATTGAGATTTACCTGCAGTCTTTTTTTTTTTTTTTAGCCTACCAGCTATTGTTAGCATTAGTATATTTTATGTGTGGCCCAAGACAATTCACCGGATGTGGCCCAGGGAAACCAAAAGGTTGGGCACTGCTGCTCTATCAGGGGTCTCCAAACTTTTCAGCCCGCGGGCCGCATTAACTATCAAACAGCAGTTTGGGGGCCGACTACACACTCAAGGTCCAAATAAAAAAGAATCAAAACATAGATGTTGTTTTTAATTATTTATTTAATATTATTTTATTCAGATAAAAAGGTCTCCACAGGCCAGATGAGAGGGCCTCGCAGGCCGCATCCGGCCCACGGGCCATAGTTTGGAGACCCCTGCAAGATGCATGGATTCCAAACTGAGTCCCAAGATACCCCTGAGCATCGCAGTCAACTCATGGGGCACTGCAGGATATTTTAAATTCTTGAGAGAAACACAGTGACATCTTTTGGGCATGACCTGAACCACTACTATTAAGCTGTTGGTACTTTTTTTGAGCCTTGGAAAGACTGCAACATGGAGGGCCCCATGAACTGAGAAAGAGAAAGTTTGGGAATCTTTTTCTTTGGGCATTAAAATTACCAAGTTAACATGAGTTACTTTTTGTATACAATTGATCAAAACAGCTTAAATATATTACCCAAATTTTGCTAAGTAGTTATTAAAAAATAAATTTTTATAAAAAATACACACCAATTAATGAGTAGCATGGGACTTTTTCTCCAATTAGTTCATATGTCTGTATCTGAATTTCACTGACTTAACTGAATCAATTTTATTTGTATTTTTGTTTTGCTGATGTAAGCCTTGATAAAACTTGTTTACATAAGTAAATAGAAATAGGAAGAGATTTGTTATAGCAATGTCATTATTCTTTGAACTCCTTTTGAGTTACATGCCAAATACAGAATCAAAGAGTTGGCAAATTACCATACTTGTAGAAAGATTTATTGTGTAGACCTGTACTGACCATTAGCCATTAACCAACTACATATGGCTATTTAAATTAAAATTAATTAAAATTAAATAAAATTTAAAGTTCAGTTCCTCAGTTACACTAATCATATTTCAAATGCTCAAAAGCCATGTGTAGCTAGCAATTACTATATTTGACAGTGCAGATATAGAACATTTTCATCACTGTAGAAAGTATTCTTGGTGCTGGTCTAGACATTTAGTCATCCTCTTTCTCAATATTTATACCAGTATATGAAATAATTTCTGGTTTTGGTACCCAGAGGTTTTTCTAACCTGGGTAAATGCAGCATAGTTTTGTTCTTTTTTTTTCTTTTTCTTTTTTTTTTTTAATATATATGTTATCATACTGATGTATTTTTTAGTTATTTGACTCTTTTATTCAACCTTGGTTTTTTATTGTTAATTTTATTGGGGATGAAATTGGTTGTTAAAAATTACATAGGTTCCAAGTATACAATTCTACATTACATCATCAATGTATCAAATTATGTGCTCACTACCCAGAATCAGTTCTCTTTCCATCACCATATATTTGATGTCCCCACCCTATTCCCCCACCCACCTCCCCAAGCCACTAAACTATTGACTGTGTCCATGAGTTTTTATTTCTTTGTTACTTTCAGCTTTATATTCCACCTATAATGAGATACTACTTCACACCTATTAGAATGGCTATAACAATAAGACAAGGAATAACAAGTGCTGGAGAGGCTGTGGAGAGAAAGGAACCCTCATACACTGCTGGTGGGAATGTAAATTGGTATAACCACTATGGAAAGCAGTATGGTGATTCCTCAAAAAACTAGGAATGGAATTGCCATACAACCCAGTATCTACCAAAAAAAACTTGAAAACATTAATTCTCCAAGATTTATGTACTCCAATGTTTGTTTCAACACTGTTCATGGTGGCCAAGTTGTGGATACAACCAAAGTGTCCTTTGATAGATGAATGGGTAAATAAGTGGTACATTTACACAATGGAACACTACTCAGCAAGAAGAAAAGATAAAATACAGCCATTTGTGACAACATGGATGGACTTTGAGACCATCATATTAAGCAAAATAAGTCAGACTGAAAAAACCAACTTTGTTTTTTGAGATTGTCATTGATTTTGTTCATTTGTTTTGCTTTTAAATATTCTATGGTATGAATGTACTTTATCAACTTTCATAGACTTGGGTAGTTTTGGTTTGGTTTTGTTGTTTTTTTCCTTTTGTTGTTGTTCTTCTTCTTCTTCTTCTTCTTCTTCTAGTTTCTTTGTCCTTAAAACCAGTGCTGCTTTGAAACTTTTGTTTGTGACTCTCAAGGCCCATGTGGAAATTTCTCTAGGATATATACCTTCCTGGGTAATGGAAGATGGATGTGTCCATCTTCAACTTTACTGGGTAAAACCAAATTGCTTTCCAAAGTAGTAGACTATCCACACTTCCATCAGCAGTTTTCACTTCTTTATATATTATTTCAAATTAAGTTTGGCTATAGCTGACAAAAACAAAGAAAGAACATGAAAAACGGTGGCTTAAAGAAACCAAAAAAGTTTATTTCTTCTCATATAGATAAACAATTCAGTGCAGTGTGGTGGCTCCAGGATAATGATCCAAGTCCCCTTTCTACAGCATGTGGTTTTCACCTCATGGTAAAAGAAGGGTACTTGATTTCTAGCCATCATGTTTGTACTCAACCTCTCAGTAAAAGGAAGGGAGGAAGAAGTTCATGTTTCTCTACCTGACATTTATAAGAACATTTCCTAGAATTTGAGCAATTTGTATCTACTTTATAACTTATTAGGCAGACCTTAACCACACATTTACACCAAGCTACGAGTGTTACTGAAAAATAAGGTCTTTATTCCAAGCCAAAATATATCCAGCCAAAAATCAGTATATCCAGCCAAAAATCGGTGATCTTTTGACCAAATTGATAAAGAATGTTGGGGGACAACAAGTACTTTCTTCCACTTTCCACACTTTCCTATACTTCCCTGATTACTAGAGGATGAGCATCTTTTTAAGTTTATAGACCATTTGAATTTCCAATTCTGTAAAGCAACTGTTCATTTTTCTCAGTTTTATTTTCATTATTGCATTTTAGGAATTTATTAAATATTCTGAGAATTTCATCTGCCTTTCTGTGGCTTTATATGTTAGGCATGTAACAGAATTTTTAAAAACTATGCTTTTTTCTGGATAATTTTTTTACTTTTATCCTCTAGTTCACTAAGTCTCTCTTTATCTATGTCAAATCTGATATTTTACCTGTGCATTGAATTTTAAATTTTAACTATTTTTTTTCTATAACAATATACTTGAATCTTTTGTAAAAATCTGCTTGGTTATATTTTGTATTCACTTATATCTGGCTCATATTTCCAATCCCTCCTTTTTTTCTTTATACATATTAAATGCACTTATTTTATATTCTGAATTATGTAATTCCAATATTTGAAAAACAGTATCTCAGATCTTTCTCTTTGTTACTTCCATTGGCTATTATTCATAGTATCTTGTTTCCTCATGGTTTTGTGATTTTTATTTTTCTTTTCCATCATGAGATTATGTAAGCTGGGACTTTTTCTGAGCAAACTGTATGAGGCCATTGTTTAGGATGCATTTTCCTAGAAAAGATTTGAATTTTCTCCTTCTGTGTGCAACTATCAACCAAAAATTACTTTTGTTTCTGAGCTTGGATATTTTTTAACCTATATATGTAGTGTAATTTTAATCCCATTAGCTATATGACAGCTAACTTCTGGTTATGTTTTGGGCACTAATACATTCTGGTTTGCCCAAGACAGTCCCAGTTAAATGCCTTTTGTCTTGGTGTAATTGTTAATAATTATCTTTTTCTACTTTCAGAAGAGTCCTGTTTGGATTATAAATTATGTTGCCCTATTAAGAATACTAAGAAGATAACTTTTTGTCGATTCCAACTATGCCCAAGGCTGAATAGAAAGGTTAATTCTCTCTTTGCAGGGCAAATTTTTAGTTCACTCTTTCACTAAAAATGTATGTTCCAGAATTCTGATTTAAGGTGGGTTTCCATTCCAGCTTCTCAAATAAGAAGCTTTGGGTTTCTGTGGATTGACAGGTGCCCTCGGGGCAGCTGCCGGCTTTAGCATGTTTACCTCTCTGGATTCATGCTTCTGCTTAGTTCTTTGCCTCTTGGGAATTTTCTTTATTGTGAGCTCAACTATATATTGAAAAGGATGTTGTAAATCTTTTATTCAGAATATTTAGTTGTTTGGTTGCAAGTAGTATTTTTTCCCCTAAAACAAAATCCCTGGGCTCCTCATAAATACTGACTTACCTGCATGTGGTATTGGGAGAGCCGATTTCCCTAGTGTTGAGGTAGTTCAGAAACTTCAAAGAGCAGGTTTCCTACTTGAGAGCTGGTGCTTGTCTCACTTTGTTGAAAATGGGAGGAAATTTATTTGAAGAAGAAAACTATCCCCCCAAAATTATCTTTTAATGTTTTATATTCTATAGGTATGCATCAAGAGCATAAAGTAAAATCACATGTTTTTATAACAAAGGAAATAGATACATGCCACTGTATAAGATTAAAAATCTAGTATATGCATTTTATATATGAAGAAAATGAGGTACCAAGAGGCTAAATAATTTACCCATGGCTCACTATCAATAAGTGGTGGAACTGATATTGGAACCCACAGCCAGCCAGTCAATAATACTCATGCCCATAATCACTACCTCATAGGCTCCTTGGCATTATTATATGCATTCTTCTATCTCATCATCATAAAATCTACACTTATGGGGGAAAGTGCTGCTACATTAATACATATTATAGCCTTCCTAGTATTTTAGGTATAGATAAATATCCAGAAGCTACTCAGTAAAGGATATAAAGGATACAAAAAGGGGGTTGGGGGAATGTCAGCTTTGTTATGGAATATAATTACTATGGGGAAATGTAGACTTGTTAATCATAAATGCTTTTCATTTTCTATCCATTTTCTCATTCTGTTCTATCTGCCTAGAAAGTTCTTTCATGTTTGTTTACCTGAAAATTTCTTGCTTATTTTATTATATAGTTCAAATATTATCTCCATTAAAAAAAAAGTTTCTCATAAATCTCATCCTCCTTATAGGCTTTCTCAAAATTAATAATTCACTCATCTGTGGTCTCATAGCATTTTTACGTATCTTTATAATAATATCTATCAATTGTATTATGTTCAACCATGTTAAATCATCTGCTAAAACTGTGCCTGTTCTATCAGCTGTATATCAGTCCAGCCTATTCCAAGGATATGTGTAGCATAAGCCTTCAGAGGTTATAATGAACCCCAAAATGGCGTTCTAACCAACTACATTTAGTGTTTAAGCCTTCTCTATAACAGTACCACCAGATATCACTTCAACCTGTAGTAGCAGGGAACTAAACTTTATGTAATAATCAGTTCTACCTTTGTGCACCTCTCATCCCTAGAAAATTCTTTCTTTCATTAGACACTACAGTCTATCTTCAACTTCCATCACAAAACCTAATTACATACTTAAGGCCTTCAGCACAATGCTTATTTCTCTCCTAATGACAGCTCTTCAGATATTTGAATATAGCCAACATATCTGTCCCCAAGTCATTTCTTCTAAAGACAAGTATCCTTGCTTTCTTAAACAAGTTATTATCTTACATAGTTCATATTTTCCCATGAATGTAGTATTCTTTGACTATTTTTGTCTACCTATAATATCCAGAACAACCTTATATTCCAAGTGGGCTATGACCAGACAGAGGAGAGAAGGTCTATTCCATCCTTCAACCATGCTTAGGACATGGTTTCATAGTGTGTTGCACATGACAGTGTGATACACCAAAGCATCTCCTGTGGTATAAAACAAGAGTATGTGATCCCAGTCCTAGGGATCCATGCTAATAGAAAGACAAGCTAGATAACTAAATGAGACCCATGATTCTTAATCTTGGCTGTGCATCAAAACTGCCTATAGAGTTTTTAAAATGTAATGTCTGAGCCCCATGCCAGACCCACTGAATAAAACAAGCTAGATGTGGGAACTTTCAAAAGAGTATGAGAGGCAGTATAAAGTAATCAAATATGCGTGCTATAGAGCAAGACTGCCTGTATTCAAATCTGTACTCATATAATTCTGTAACTTGCTGAAACTCTGTACTTTCTCATCTCTAAAAAGTTATAATGATCTCAAAGGGCTGCTGTGAGGATTTAGTGAGTTACTGTAAGTAAAGAACCTAGAACAATTATCTCCACTTTGTACATGCTAAGTGCATATTGTCTATTATTATGATCTAGGTGTATTTAAATCTCTACTATTGGTTTTCATACATAGACTGAGAAAGCACTGGTGTAGGACATGTTATGTCAGAAGGGACAGATCACAGATGATTCTCCTACCTTTCTCAAGCAAGAATTACTAATTCTATACTTTCCCATCAGTTTATCACCGCAGTAACCCCATAGAGATTTCAGTTCTCAGGTAGCCATCAGAAACATAACTGCTGCTATAAGACAGTGCCTCTCCCTTCCTCCCACTATACTCACTGAATGCTCTAAATCAGTACTTCTCACATCTTTAGATCTTACAAGTTACTTTTTAAAATGGGAACTTGGATTTGCTAACCTTTCATATTACCAAGCAATAACACCCCAAAATTATAATCACATTTATTATCATCATAAAAGACATTGAAGCACTAAAGTACAAAATTGTAATCTTGGGATAAATAATAAGGCTACCATAATTAAGTTCAACCTATGGCCTCTCTCTTTGTCTATGACTATAGTTTATTTAATTGCATATCTTTGTTAATTGCAAATGGGAAAATATTTTTTTTAATTTATTATTATATTTTATTGTTAAATTTAATGGGATGACATTGTTAGTGTATAAACATCATCATTTTCTTTGCCTGAACCTTTGCTTGCAATTATGATTATAGCATATGCATAGCAAGACTTTAAATTTGGTGGGGAAGCCGGGATGGCTCAGTGGGTTAAGCGCTCACTTTGCAGCCCTGGGGAACGGGGATCGAATCCCGGCCCCGGCCTGTGCGGACCCATATGCTGAACTGGGAGCTCCCCCAGTTCAGTTCTCTCTCTGTCTCTGTCTCTGTATCTCTCTCTCTCTCACTCTGTTAAAAATAAATAAATAAAAATATATTTTAAATTTGGTAAATGCTGCCTAAATAGAAGAAAAACAAATTTATTCTTGATTTATAGCTAAGTTTTGACATGTTTATATTTACATGACTTTTATTTACTAAGTTGGGTTTGTTTTGATATTTCATTTTAATATAAAATTTATGTAGCTGTGCTTTGGAATGAAAATTCACATATATTTTCCTATACAACTTTTCCTAATTTTTGCTAATAAAAATTCTGCTGATTAGGCTCTGGAAAAGTATCTGCCAGTAGTTAATGCTAATAGAGACACCAGAACATTCTCTCTGCTATTAATCTGTGGATAATGAAAGGCCCATTTCTTAAGTACACACAGAAGAAAGAATAGAAAAAAATACTAGCTATGACACCAAATGAATTGCCTTCTTCCCACACTACTGTGCCCTTGTAACCTAGGGCATGTAGAGCAGGCGGGCAGCCATTGCATTACAGATTTAAAAGTGCTGGAATCTCTCAGTCCTGTAGCAGGTTGCCTGATGGATTGGTGAGTAATGTACTTGAAGAGTGCATTACTGAGCTCTAGACTAATGGCCACCTCTTGCCCATGGCCTTTATGGTAGATCATTCATTGTGCTGCCTCATCAGCTTCCTGCCAGTCTTTATCTGGCATGAGCACTGGCTGTTCCAAAGCTGATTAATCCCATAGGAATGAGTTCCACTGAAGATCTCAGTGTGGATTATACGTAAGTGTGAATGTTCTCATGTGATGGAAACAGCACAACTTTTCTTTGAATTCAAGAATCTTCATTTTAGAAGTTGAAATTACCTCACCAATCAGTGTATTGCTCTACATGGAAAATCTTATAAAACATTTTAAGAAATTTCCAGTGCAGTAAGTGCAATGATTGGTAATTTCCAGGTTTTAAGTTCTATTATATAAGAATGAAAAAAAATGTTACAGGGGATATCTACAATGTAAACTTGTTAGCATATCAGTCATCTAAGAAGACATCACATTACAACATAACTGTATATTACATTTTTATTTAGCTTTTCTCTTTCTCAGATATTTTGCTGATTCCAGAATTTAACATAGACTTTCATCAGAAAGGCTTACAACATAATATTTTATTATAAATAGACACAAGTGGAATCTGATGGTAGAATTTTATTCAGCAGAAATATATAATATAACATCTACTTTTGTACAGAAAATTATCTTGAGTATTTAACAGGAAAAAAACCCCTATATATTGTCAAAGTAGAGGTTTCACAAATTATGAACTTGCTACATCATTATTAATTATAATTAGCACACTATAGGAATAACATGTATTTTGGTCTTTTTGGTGCTTTATCAACACAAGGATATCATTTCTTTAAATCCAATTTTCTGAAATTTAATATGAAATAAGACAAAAGAAACAAAAGCAAATAATAATAAAGGACCACATGTAACTCAGGATTAAGTACAGACTATAATTCTCAGAGAATCTGGAGGAGAGAGAAGTCAATGGTGACTGGAGAAAATAGAAGCATCATAGAAGAGAAGCATCATAGAAGAGTTGACATTTAAAGACTAGAATTAGGGTAGGCAATGGGGAGGGTGGATATTTCAGGTCAGCAAAATAGCATGAGCAAAAGCACAGAATAATTAATGAGTGATGCATACTAATAGACTAGAAAGAAAAAAAGCCTAACCAGACCAGAGGATATAGATTTAGAAGTACAGTTGACCCTTGAACAGCATGAGGATTAAGGGTAGTCACCACCTGTACAGTAAAAAAATCCACATATAATTTAAGTTGGCTTTCTGCATACGCAGATTCCCAGCCATGAATCAAAAATATAGTAGTAGAAGATAAAGTACAGGCTGAGAAGACTTCTGATTTGGGCATTGTGGTAGACTAAATCACCTACAAACCCTCCTGCTGGGGAAGCCGAGATGGCTCAGTGGGTTAAGTGCTCACTTTGCATTGCCGGGGACTGAGGATTGAATCCTGGCCCCAGCCTGTGCGGAACCATGCGCTGAACTGGGAGCTCACCCAGTTCAGTTCTCTCTCTGTCTCTGTATCTCTCTCTCTCTCTTTCTCTCTCTCTCTCTCTCTTTCTCTCTCTCTCTCTCTCTCTCTCTCTCTCTCTCTCTCTCTCTCTCTCTCTCTCTGTCAAAAAACAATTAAAAATAAATAAATATTTTTTTAAAAAAACCTCCTGCTATAATCACCTGTAAATGCTGAATAAACTACTAGAATAAATTTCCTTTGTAATATATAGATTACCTTCCAGAAAAATTATAAAATCTGCAGGATTCAAAAATGAGCTAGAAATTGACAATGCAAGTGGTAAGCGTGCTTTGAGGCTGTGGCTGCCCTGAGAAGCTGAATCTGGTGGGAGATGAAGGCTGTTGGTTTTAGAAAGCTAGAGTTAACAACCTTGAGTGGACTAAAGGTGAGACCTTAACCCCACATAAGCCAAATAATTAAAACTAAAAAGTGAATTGCTTAGGACCTCCTTCTTTTAAAAAACCATACTCTTAAATCCAAAATGATCCATCATTAAGGGGAAATATCACCCACTGTACAGGGAAGTAACAAGAAAGTTTGCCAGTCTTAGGCTGGACTGAATGTAAAAAAAAAATATCTTTATAGAGAATAATAACATATATTTGGGGAATATGTTATTTGTAGTACCTGCATGGTCTGATAATTTGCAAAGCCAGAAATTAACATAACTTTCCCTGGATTGGTAAAATCCCTGGAAAGAACTAACACAAAACTTTCGGGATGTGTGTTTTACAGATACAGTGATCCCTCTTTTTTTGCAGTTAATGGGGACCAGAACCTTCCACGAAAGCTGAAAAACCGCGAAGTAAGATTTGCCCCTAGGAATTTTCGTGTATGCGGGTACAAGAATGTTTTAAATATGTAAACAGTATTCATACTTTACTCATTTAAGACAAAAATGACAACAGTATACGTATTTACTTAAACGTGTCAGTGCTAATTAAGTTAATGACAAAACCTTATACAGTAATAAACATGAATCAACATTGCTTTCTGAGAGAGGCGAAGAGTCTTGTGTGGGTGGCGGAGGAGAGGCTCTCACTTGACTCGTAGAAGCGTTAGGCTCACTCGGAGACTCTTCTGCTGGAGGCGCTGACGGGAGAGCCGGGGGCTTTACCTTGGAGAGAAACATGGTGATGGGTCGTTGTTGTCTTTGTTTTTTCTTTTCCTTCAAAATTCCCCTGTACAAGGACATAACCCCGTCAACGCGATGGCTGAACTCGACAGCTCGAACCCTATTGTCGTCCATGTCTTGTGCAAATGGTTGCATCGCTCTTGCCATGTTGCACAATTGTTGCAGATTCTCCAGGGTAAGGCCACGCTTTTCAGTTTCTTCTTCGTCTTCCTCTTCATTTTCAGTGAGGGAGGGGTAGCCTCCCTCACTGATGAGGTTAGGAAACTTTTCCTCCACGTAACGACAAGCAGCATCGTTGTCAGCAGAGGAAGCCTCACCATACAGAAG
>PVKE010009859.1:0-43808 GCA_004027555.1 Craseonycteris thonglongyai | reverse complement strand
ATATATATATATATTATATATAATAAAATATTATTCAACCATAAAAGGAGAATGAAACTTTGCCACTTGAGATAATATGGATGGGCCTCAAGGGCATTATGTTAAGTAAAATAAATCAGACAGAGAAAGACATATACCACGCAATCTCTTTTATATGTGGAATCCATAATATATATCCACATAAACACACACACACAAGCAAACATATATATACACACCAAGCTCATGGTACAGAGAACAGTTTGATGGTACACAGAGGCAGGAGATGGGTGGTGGAAGAATTGGGTGAACTTTTCATATTTAGTTTTTCAGTATAAATAAATAAATAAAATGAGTTTAAGAAATAAAAGACAGTGGAGTCATTGTAGAAGGATCACAACTTTGAGAGGGTAGGAGGGTGAAAACAAGTGTCTTAGGTAGTCCAGAGGAAATAACCAACCTCAGAAGCTCATGAAGAGTAGCTAATACCTTATAGTATTTACTATGTGTTAGATAATGTTTTAAACACCTCTACAATTTAACTCCCTTAAATTTCTTAAAAACCTTTTGAAGATTGTGCTAATTTCTTCATTTAAAGATAAAAAAATAGAAGCAGAGAGATTGTGACAAAGTAACAGCCAGTAGAACCAAGATTTTAACTGTGGGATTCTGTTTCCAAAATCCATGATCCTTAATAATTATATCATACTGCTTCTTTGGTTGACCTCAATAGGAAGACTTTATATAAGAACCACATTAATTATTTAGAAGAGGTTCTCTAAAATGCACTTTGTGTCAAGCTTCCTTCACCTGCAAACCCAGCATGGACCTATAAGTAGTTTTTTGCTCAGCAACCCTAAACTTACTTAATTATCAGCCTTTGCCAGGCACAGTTAGGAAAAAGAAATTGGCTACTGCACAAACACAATGGATTAAGATTTAGGAGTTTAAGAATCATCTGTTAATTTTATCTATCCACATCACTACTACGTCTGGGTACTCAGATTATTCGAGAAGTAACTCTAGGCACTTCACATATCTGAAGTTTCTGGTCCCAGGCTTTACTTATGACAGCAAAGGAGAGAGACGAGTCTGATAGCTGATGTGAGATCTCCATCCATATCCTTAAATTGTCTCAAACAAAGTGAGATATCATTTAAACAGTTCCTGTATTTATCCATTCAGAACATTTATTGGTCAACTACTAAGTTAAAAATTGGTGGATATAGATGACAGATAGATATAGACATAGATAGATGATGGAGATAGAGGTAAAAGTAGATATACCTTTAAGACCTCTTACAAAAAAAAAGAAAAGGAACAAAGATTGGAAGCTCACATCTTCTTGATATCAAAACTTACTACAAGACTAAGGTGATCAAAACAGTGTGTTATCAGCATAAAGACAGATAAATAAACTGATGGAATAAAATACACATTTCTCTGAAAAAGACATGCAAATAGCTAATAAGTACATGAAATATGCTCAGCACCACTAAGCTTTAGGGAAATGTAAATGCAAATTACATTAAGTTACCACCTAACACATGTTAGAATGGCTACTATAAAAAAATTACAAATGTTGGCCAAAATTCAGAGAAATTGGTGCTCTGTTTGTGGGAATATAAAATGGCACAGCTGCTGTGAAAAACAGTATGCAGTTCCTTTACAAATTTTAAAATAGAATTACCATGTGATAATTTCACCTCTGGATATATACTTAAAGAACTGAAAGCGAGGTCTGAAAAGATATTTGTACACTCGTGTTCACAGCAGCATTATTCACTATAGCTTAAACATAGACACAACCCAAGTATCCACGGACAGATGAGTGGGTCAGCAATGTGTGAAATATATGTCCAATACAGAATTATTCAGCCTTGAAAAAGAAAGCAATTCTGACACATGCTACAATATGGGTAAACCTTGAGGACATAATGCTAGGTGAAATAAGCCAGTCACAAAAAGATTAATTGCATCTGATTCTATTTATGTAGGATTCTTAGACTAGTTGGTCACAGTGATAGAAAGCAGAATTGTGGTTGCCAGAGGCTGGGTGCAGAAGGAAATGGGAACTTATTTATGTTTAATGGATATAATGTTTCAATTTTACCAGTTGAAAAGAAATCTGTAAATAGATGGTAGTGATAATTGCACAGCACTATGAATGAATTTAATACCGTTTAAGTGTACATTTAAAAAGGGTTAAGATGGTAAATTTTACGTAATGTGTGTTTTACTACAATAAAAAACTTCTTAAAAAAAACCCAAAATTCTAGAACTATAAAAAACAATTATCTGAGATTTTTTTTTTTTTTAGTTATTTACTAATGGGGAAGCCGGGATGGCTCAGTGAGTTAAGAGCTCACTTTGCAGCCCCGGGACCAAGGATCGAATCCCAGCCCTGGCCCGTGCGGACCCATATGCTGAACTGGGAAGTGTCCCCAGTTCAGTTCTCACCAAGGTGAGACCCTGGCCTAGTTCCTGCCCTGTGCAGCCCTGCGCCCACCTGTGGAATGAAACTATGTGGAAAAACCAATGATGTGCAACCATGGAGACTGCTCTGGGCTCTCTCCCTTCTCTCTCTCTCTCTCTCTCTCTCTCTCTCTCTCTCTCTCTCTGTCAAAAACAATAAAAATAAATTTAAAAAACATTATTTACTAAAAAGTAAAATGCAGATGACAGAAAAGTCATTGAATTTTATGATAGATAAATATGATCTAATTATCTAACGTAGACAAACTTAAAATATTGAAAAATGTGAGTAGCATCTTTAGGAAACTGTTGAACAAAATCAAAAGGTCTAACATACATATAATTACAGTCTCAGAGGAAATAAATGTTTGAATTAAGCAGAATAAAATTTAAATAAATAATGGTTAAAATGTTCCAAATTTGGTCAAAGATAAATGAACAGATTCAAGAGCTAAGCAAACCTCAAGCAGCACAAATATGAAAAGAACCAGGCCAAGAACATCACAAAGTTCTGAAAGAGCAAATCTTGAAAGAAGCCACAAAAAAATGATAGAGAAACAAAAATTTGAATGTTCAATAATTTCACTAGAAACTGCTGTTGGGGATGCCAGGATAGCTCAACAGGTTGAGCACTTACCTTGCAGTTGCAAAGTCCAGGGATCGAGTCCCAGCCCCAGCCCATGTGAATGCATGTGCTGAACTGTGGTGCAACTGGTAACCAGCAGAGCCCTGGGTGAAGGTTCTCACTTCCCATGCAGGAGGCCTCCAGTTTGGTCCCTGCCCCGTGCAGCCCCACATCCACATGTGTGGAATGAAACTATGTCATAACTAATGATGTATAACTATGGCGACTGCTCTGGGCTGCCCCCCACCCCCTTCTCTCAAACAATAAAATAAATCTTAAACAAAAAAGAAACTGCTGAGGCAAAAATATATATATATTGGACCGTCATTAAAATAGTGAAAGAAAAACTACCAACTCAGAATTCTATATTCAGTGGAATATTCTCCAAGAATAAAAGTAAAACAAATATTATAAGATAAAGTAAAACTAATATAACTTATTGACAGTAGAAATTCACTACTACAAGAAATGTTAAAGGAATTCCTTTAGGTTGAAGGGAAATACTACCATAAAAAACTCAGATCTTTTGGAAGGGATAAAAAAATCTCCAGAAGGTTTTTTAAAAATCAGCATAGGCAAATATAAAAGGCTATATTTTCTTTTAATTTCATCAAAATCACTAGATCTGTTTAAATATTATATTATCTTGTGGGATTATTGTGTATGTAAATTAATACAAAACAATAACCATAGCATAGATGATGGAGAAAGGCAACATATATAGTTACAAATTTACTGTATTTTACATTAAATGATACAGTATTTTTTTGATAAATGTATATAATAATCTCTAGCAAAACCACAAACAGAAATAGCTGGATAATACATTTCAATTAAAAGGCAGATATTAGAATAAAGCTTTTACAAAGAGCAAAACCAAGTATATGCTATTTATAAGAGCATATTTCAATATAAAAACATAGATAGGCTAAAGGAAAATAGATGAAAAAGTGTACCATGTAAACAATAAGCATAAAATAGCTGGTATAGCTATATTAAATCAGACAAAATAAGACTACAAGATAAAGAGTATTACCAGAGATAAAGGGTAACACTTCATAAAAATGAAAATGGTCAATTTATCAGGAAGAAATCCAATCATAAATGTGTATGTGCTGAATAACAGAGCTTCAAAAACACATAAAGCCCAAATGAGTCCCATGTTTTTCAAAATGATGTACCATTGAACTGGGAATCAAGACACCTGAATTCAGCCATTTGCCACCTGGCTGACATTGGGCAGTTTAATATTATCACTCTGAGAAGTTATCTCCCTTAGTGATGATAACACTATCACCAAGTTTTGTTTTGAGCACTGAATGTAATGAAAGTGAAAGATCTAGGATAGTATCTAGTACCCATATACTCTAAAAAAAATAGTACATTTTCTGAATCTTATTTCCTTTTAATTCTCATCAATGCCTAAGTCAAGGTGAGAAATGGCACTTAATAAACAGTAAGTAGCATATTAAACAGTAACGCTGCTGAAACACTTTTGCAAACATTGGTCTACTCTACTTACTATTTAGAAAAAAAAAGTGCAGCTCGCTGCAGCATTCATTTAAATTTGCATAAACATGCTTTTGAGGCTGAAGTAAATCTGACTGGTTTTCAATGTGAAAATAAAATACAAAAACTGTGTTTTGGGTAGATACCCAGAAGAGGGATTGCTGGGTCATACGATAATTCCATTCTTAATATTTTGAGTAGCCTCCATACAGCCTTCCATAGTGGTTGTACCAATTTACATTCCTACCAGCAGTGTATGAGGGTTCCTTTTTCTCCACAGCCTCTCCAGCATTTGTTATCTCTTGTCTTGTTGATTATAGCCATTCTAACAGGTGTGAAGTAGTATCTCCTTGTGATCTAATTTGCATCTCCCTAACAGCTAATGAAGTTGAGCTTTTTTTCATATACCGGTATTTGTTGGCCATTTGTATATCTTCATGGGAGAATTGTCTGTTCAGGTCTTCTGCCCATTCTTCAATTGGATCATTGCTGTCATTGAGTTGCATGAGTTCTTTATATATTTTAGATATTAGCCCCTTATCAGAAGCATTGTTTGCAAATATCTTCCCCATTTGGTTGGTTTCCTCTTTGTTTTGTTGATGGTTCCCTTTGCTGCACAGAAGCTTTTTAGTTTGATATAGTCCCATTCATTTACCTTTGCTTTTACTTCCTTGCCTTTGAGGTCGGGTTCTTGAAGTCTTCTCTGAATCCAAGGTATGTAAGTTTAGTACTGATGTCTTTTTGTTGTTGTTGTTGTTGTTGTTTTGGGGTTTTTTTTAAGTTTATTGTTTCAGATCTTTTTTTTTTTAAAGATTTATTTTTTTGTTTTTGTCAGAGACAGAGAGAGAAAGAGAGAAGGGGGAGGGAGGGCCCAGAGCAATCTCCATAGTGTACATCATTAGTTTTCAACTTGGCATCATTCCACACAGGTGGGTGAGGGCCACACAGGGTGCGAACTAGGCTGGGGGTCTCCTGCATGGAAGGCATGCCCCCTTGATCCAGGGGTCATACCTGGGGTGGAGAACTGAACTGGATGCCTCCCATATGGGAAGCACTCCCCAGTTCAGCCTATGTATCTGCACAGGCCGGGCTGGGATTTTATCCTCGGTCTTCAAGGCTGCAAAGTGAGTGCTTAACCTATTGAGCCATCCTGGCTTCCACTGTTTCAGGTCTTATGAGGAGGTCTTTAATCCATCTTGAGTTAATTTTGGTATATGGTGACAGTTTGCAGTCCAGATTCATTCTTTTGCATGTGGTTTTCCAATTCTTTATGCACCACTTACTGAAGGGGGTTCTTATCTCCATTGTATATTTTGTGCTCCTTTGTCAAAAATTATCTGAAAACCTTAGTTTTCAATGATACACATACCCCAATGTTCATAGTACTGTTCACAGTGGCCAAGTCATGGAAACAACCAAAGTGTCCTTTGATAGATGACTGGAAAAAGAAGTTGTGGTACATTTACACAATGGAATACTACTCAGCGGTAAGAAAAGATGAAATTCAGCCATTTGTAACAACACAGGTGGACCTTGAGATCATCATATTAAGTGAGATAAGTCAGACTGAATAAATTAAGAACAATACAACTTCACTCATCACTGAAAGTAACAAAGAAACAAAGACTCATGAGCACAGTCAATAGTTTAGTGGTTACCTGAGGGTAAGGGGGGTGGGGGGAGGGGGTTGGGAGAGTAGGGAGTGGGCATCAAATATATGGTGATGGAAAGAGAACTGACTCTGGGTGGTGAGCACATAATGCAATGCATAGACAATTTAATGTAGAATTGTATACCTGGAACCTATGTAGTTTTTACCAACAAATGTCACTCCAATAAATTTAACAATTAAAAAACCTGTTTTTGGAGTTATTTCTAAACAGAACTTGTTTCTAATCCTAATGTAAGAGAAATGTATATGACAATTTAGTATTTAATAATATATTTTTGTGTGCTGAATTTTGAAACATGGAACTTTGAGGTAAGGTTAAGATGGTAATCTACAAATTATCTTGGGGTAAACACTGTAGCCAGAAGTGCCACCAGCAAGTTTTTGGGGGTAAATAGGAAAAGGATTCATAGTACTACAGAAGGAATCTGGCTCTTTGCATTTATTCCTCAGCTGAGATCCCAACATAAAAAGGGACATTCCCAAGGAAAAGGTCTTGTTCACATCTGTCTATCAGAAAAAGTAAACAAAGGAGCACACATTTAAAAATAAAGTGAAAGCTGCAAGGCTTGACAGATAGAAGCCAGCCCTACAAACGAGGCAGTGAGCATTCTGTAGTGTAGAGTATATTTGCAAGAAGCAAAATTATAAAATTCACCTCAGTTGTGGTGTTTAGAATCAACTTTGCATACTTGTGAACACAAAGAAATGAGAATTTTTGGCAACTAATCATACAAATAATGATAATCATATTGTCAAAATGTAGTACAAGAATTACATGAGACACATATAAGAGGGATGAAGAGGATAGAATAACACAAGGAGAAACCTGTGCTAAAAACAGAGTTTATGGTCCTAGCAGTACCATATTTGAAAGCTAAGAGGATAACTAGGTATGGAACTCAGAAAGCATTCTGTAACATTCAGAGTTTATTGCATAGGTTTTCATATGTATCAATGAATATTAAAATCTATGCGTTTGTTCTCAATGGCTATTTTTTTTTTAATTCCCAAGATAGGGAATTGAACATATTGTTGATATATCTGGATATCTGTCTTGGGTGACTTATACCTGAAAATAGTAGGTAGACCCTCATTTTCAAGGAGGTCAAGGGTAGACTAGAGCATTTTCACAATGTTTCTTTTTTTCCTGTGGGGACTACACATGGTAACTACACTTCATAAAAAGGATATTGCTAACACAAGGTAGTATATTCCTATCCCAGAATCATATCAGATATGTCCTACTTGAGTAAAACAATGAAAAGTCAGCATTCATGACAAGACACTATGGCTAACATGTTAACCAAATGTTCCTAGTGTTTCTTGAAAGTTAATAGTTTTTATAAGGCAATTTCTAATTTTCTATTTAAAAAAGATAATTATCTGAGATATATACAACCTCTGAAAGACCTCAGAAACGAAACACGTACATCAATCTGTCATATTCTGACTTCTTGATAGGTCAAATTTTACTCCCAATGGTTTGCAAGGTATTGAGCATATTATCACCTACTATATAAGAGCAAAATAATATTAACTTTAGTAAAAACTCAGGCTCTAGCTATGACTATAAGAAATCAACTTTTTCAAGACCAAGTTACTTATTCAGTGGGAAAATTACAATTCTACCATAAATAATTCCATTGTTACTATTGGTGTTTTGTCCTGACAATTAAAACACAAACACACACAAACATGCTTAAGTGATATTCACAAGCAAAAAGAAACAAATGCAGGTCTGTTATTCTCGTTTGTATTGTGTATCTTCCATATGACAGCTACTCAAAACCACCTTTGAAAATAGTCAGAGAATTTCCACCTGATACATACATGGGCCACTGTAATTCTTCTGCATCATATTTAGATCCAAAATTATTTTTAAAATTCCCTATAGATACTGATGTTAAGTCAAAAGGATCATAATGTAATACCACTAACCTGCCAAGTGATGAACTAAATAGGACCATCCTAAATGTAGTCAGTGGAGAAACTATATCTCTTTTTTTTTTTAATATATTTTTATTTATTTATTTTTGACAGAGAGAGAGAAGAGAGAGAGAGAGAGAGAGAACTGAATTGGGGGAGCTCCCAGTTCAGCATATGGTTCCGCACGGGCCAGGGCCGGGATTCGATCTTTGGTCCCCGGTGCTGCAAAGTGAGCGCTTAACCCACTGAGCTAGCCCGGCTTCCCCAGAAGCTATATTTCTGCTTGAGCTTTAAAGCCCACCAAAAACATCACTTGATCCCATTAAGATGGCTTCTAGAAATTTTATAAAAGTGGCACTAACAGACCACAACTGCAAGCAGTAACCATAGATCGGAAGACTCTTTGTAAATATCAGGCAACCTAAGGGGTAGAATCAATACCACGTAATAATGACTCCATATGTATGAATGCCAGTCACTATGCAAAGGGCTAGATTGTAGGTCACTCAATAAGCACTTTAGAAAGACCTACAGGAAATACCATCAATAGGGGCATTTCTATATGGAATAGCACAGTATGTGCATAAATAAAATGCGATGGAGTATTATAATTGTCATTTGCAATGTGGAGGAATGAGGTGAAGAAAATTTAAAAGCTTTGTCAAATTTCACACAGCAAGACAGTTACGAAGTTGAAGCTATAGCCCACAGGAGAGAAAATTTTCAGCTTTCAAATATCTGAAATAAATCTGATGTGGTATATAGGAATTGCTTCATGCTGAGCTGCCATTTTGTTCTTATTGTGGGACAGTTAAAAAAAAAAAAAAGACCACAAGTGCATTTTAGCCTTAAGAACATAACCACTGAAAATGCGAAGTTCAGCAGTAAATGTTGGCACTTTTCTCCTATGTTCCCACTGCTTTTGTTTTGGAAAAAGCCATACATTTTTACTATAGGTGAGCTCTTAAATAAAGGGAAATGCAAATATTTTCTTTGGATACTTCAATTCTAGTGGCACTACGTATATAATTACTCAAAAATACACTGTGTTTGCACATTCTTCATTAATACTATCTTTACATTAGCCTGAAAAAAATCTACACAGCATTCTATATTTTAAAAATGAAAGTGCTTCTTTTCTTTACAAAGGCAACCAATTGTCTTACGCCAATAAGGAAAATGGTTAAACCACTTAGATACAGAACTGAACTGTGATACTGACATTCTAAACCCACTTCAAAACATATTGCTTTAACTCACTACATTTTAAAATAGGTCAAATGGCCAAAAAGGTTTAGTTAGAAAATAGAAAAACATAACTATCTTATTATAGTGGCAGCATTGTGTTTAATTATCAGATCATTTTAGATATAAAAATGTGGCTTTATCTTCATTACCTTCCATCCACTAACTACATAGATTTATATAGTTGCTATTATTCAATTACTAATCAGTAGAGTATCTCATCATGGCACTTCCTCCTTAAATTAGTACCTTGGTAG
Organism: Craseonycteris thonglongyai; assembly: GCA_004027555.1. Taxonomy (NCBI): domain Eukaryota; kingdom Metazoa; phylum Chordata; class Mammalia; order Chiroptera; family Craseonycteridae; genus Craseonycteris; species Craseonycteris thonglongyai. The sequence continues at coordinate 34,120 of PVKE010009859.1, read as the reverse complement.
AAATTATCTGCAATTTTTATCCTACTTGATGCAGCAAATAACAATATTTACATATATGCAAAATAAAAATCCATCAATAATTTTTAAAGAAAAATTATTTTGATAAATGCATTATTTTTATAGTTATGACTATCCACTTAAAATATTTTTTTTCAATTACCAGTAATATATAATAACATTATATTATATAAGACATATAGTAATAATTATATATACATATTTATAATTTACAGGATCAATATGCAACCCAGATTTTAGAAAAATTTGTCTTTGACTTGATATCTCTAAAAATCATGTTTAAATCTTGAGAAACTGATGATTACTGATACAAATATGTTACACATAGAGATCATGAAAATATGTTCAGCATTTTAGACCTTCAGTAGTAAAGTTTGATCTATCAAAAATCAAAATATGACAGACTGATGTATGTCATTCTCCTTGAATAATTTGTCAGTGTTTATTTTATTGCAATGAGATGAATGCTGTTCAAGAATGGTTTATGTTGTATACTATATCTACTGTTCCTTTATTGCACAAAATACCTTTTTTATTAGCCTAATGTTCTATATATTTCTGACATTGATCTCTAAACAATACTTCAATTATGTAAATCTTAACTCAATAAATCTAAACACTTGAGGGATCCTAACAATTCCATCTTCACAGAACCATCACTCACAGACACATCTGACTTGCTCAATGTGGTCAAACTTCTTTGTAGTTATCTTCCTCATAAACTACTTCAAAATCATTTTGGGACTTCCCTTCACTGCTACCTTATTATAGATCTCTCATTTCCTGAATCCCATATATTCTCTTTTTCTTGGTTAACCCCCTACTTTGGGGGTAAACTATCCTTCAATAGTTTCCTAGAAAAGAATGTATATGAGATTTCCCCCCCATATTTGGCGGATCTGAAATGTCTTATTTTTATTCTTACATTTGATTGATAGTATGGAATTCTAGATTAGAAATAATTTTCACTGGAAATTTTCAAGACAGTCTTTTAGCTTCCAGTATTACTAAGAAGTCCAACATCATTATGATTCTTAATCTCTTGAGGGTAATATATCTTCTTTCTCTCTGGAAACTTGTATGGTCTCCTCATGGCTCAAGTGTTCTCACTTGGACCAATGAAACAAAAATCATATGCAATATCAATGGTCTCTCTGGGCCATGACTTATCTGTTTTGGCCCTTACAAATTGCTTGCATACTTAAAGAGAGAAATTAAAGGAGTTAATTAATGTCTTAAGTATCTCATAAATAAAACAATTAGTGCTCTCAGAAGCAACACAGCTGGCTAGGGCTTAAAGTAGTATTTGTTCCAATTCTTTTTACTATCAAAACCATAGGCTGTTCTTCATGGGTCAACCTCCCATTAGACTGTTACTTTGGGAGTAGAAATTTCATTCTCATTGGTTTATTTCATCCTAAAACCCAGTCAGAGGGATAGAGGTCTATTTGTTTTGGGCTCAACATTTTATATTGTGCTTAAGAGACAGAAAGCTTAATAATACTGGAAGCTAACATTTATTTAAGTGGCCAGGTTATGATGACCAATAAAACATTATCTTTAAATCATTTTAATCACAATATGCTGATGATAACTTTCAATGGCCCTTTTCCAAAAGAGAAATGTACAAAAAGACTTAAACATACATACACACACATCAAGGAATTATAAAGGAGGTCACCTAGATGAAGGTCCAGTATGTTTCTACCATCTTTTCCTCAATTCTATCTCAAAAATTATGGATTTTATACATGATTTCAGAAGCTACATGAATTGATCAATGCTCTGAGTAATGAATTAGAAAATTAACTCTACACGGCTTTGAGATTCAATATATTTTCTTTTCTTTATTGACAATATTCATTTAAAAATTTCAGACTAAAAGTTTGAAATATATTTCAGAACCTTTAATCCACTATTACCTGTAGCATTTGGCATAATTTAAAAATATTAAACCATATTATATTCTGTCTATATTATTATGAGATAAACCCCACTCTCTTCAGAGTTTTGTGTAAAATTTTCTATATACTTGATTTTCCTTATGCTTCACTGACATCTTTATGTTCATGAGGTAACATAAAAGGAGCTCACCTTTTGGAATATTTTAGCTTTCCAAAAAATAGCCTTCTTTTTTTTAACAAATACTATATAATGACAACATCAAATGTCATTCATTTGTCCATCACACAATGTTTAATTCTCACTTAAGTAGTGAATAGTAAATATTCTTACCCACATTTTGACAAATTTTAAAAACTGAAGCTCAAGTTTGGTAACTTGATCAACTTTCCAAACTTATAGGTGGCAACATCAACGTTTACATGTTTTTCTTTTACCTCAAATTTTTGTTTTCCCAGTTTTGATGAATAAATTTAAATAAAATGTGATTAGCTGTCACTAACAGAAGATTTAAATGTTTAAGATATTTTATTTCTAAGAGCAAAAGGAACATAAGCTTTAAAAGGATTCTTTAAGAAAACTTTATAACTATTATAAAAATGTAGAAAAATCAATATTAAATGGCTGTATATGCCACTTTTACGACAGAAGGCATTTCTGTTTTAACCTCTGCTTCTAAAACTAGTGAACCAGGTGATTCAGACAAGACCTTATCTAAAGATCCAGCTTGAGAACAAGCACTTGTCTCTGAAGAGTCTAATAAAATACAAATATCAAAGTAATCATCAGCAATATGAAAAACATATTGGAGCATTTCTTTTAATAAAAAACAGAAGAGTGAGAATATACTATAGGAACCACAGGGCCAGAGTTGCCCAATCTATCCATTGCAACCTAATAAAGGGTAGGGTAAGATATGGTTCCAAAAACAGTGCAATTAAATGAAAATCGCTGTACAAAACAACAACAACAACAAAAAAAAAACAAAAAAAACTGGAGCAGACATCTCCTTATTCCTCTCCCCAGTTTCAACTTAGAACACAGGTATCTGGCATTTACCCTAACCTTATCCCAATCCTAAACAGCCCTTCTCTAAGAAAACTCTCAAGAAAGCTAATGTAAATATCAAATCCCCAGAATAATATTCTCCTCATTCTAACATTTGAGACCTGTAACCTGACCCCCCAGTCCCCACGTGTTTATGTTATCTGTCTGGAGTCAGGATAAGACATAGAGACCATTCTGTGTTGGTTGTTGTGGTGGTTGTTTTTGTTTGTTTGGTTTTTGGGTTTTTTTAGCATTACAAGATTAACTAAAGGAAATTACGTAATTAAAAAAAATCAATCTAAAGTGATGGAACAGTAGGATCTACAGTGATTTTCACACACACTCTCAAAACAGTATGGAACTGATCCACAAGAACAGCTGCTACTTCTGCAGAAAGCAAAACTATGGAAACTATTGTGTCCATGAACATACAGATCAAAAAACAAGGATCAGGAAAGAGCTGATACCTACATTCTGACAAGATCCAGAAAGCTGGGAATGAGAGACCGGAACATTTCTGCAGAGGTACATCTCCAATGCCCTTATTGGCTACAGGAAACAACCAAATGATAGCAGGAAGGTCTTTTTTTTCTCCTGTACAGAACTTACTTTACTCCCAGAAGTTTGGCTGCTGGGGAGTGTAGGAGACATATAGTTCCTGACTTTCCAATCAACGCAAAATATAAGGCTCACTAGAAGGAGATGGAAACTGATGCTGAAACAACCAGAACATATGAGTATCCATCCAACATACTCCCAAGAAAGAAGAGCCTCACACAGGGCACACCGTGCCTTAGCCCAGGGAGAGCTCCCAGCCAGAGCACCACCTGGGGCAGAGACCTGTTTACACAATAGCACATACATTCCCTCATTACCTATTCATCCTTTCAGCTAATCATCATCAGGGACAACCAAAGATCATCAGGCATAAGAGGACAATAAACATTGTGAAATAGAATAATGACCAAAATAAGAAAATAAGAAATGCAACGCTTAGGAAGCAAAAGAGAAACCTCTGACAAAATCAGAGAGATTGAATAAAGCTAGAAATCTAGAGAAAAGGGTTAACTAATGTAAACATAAAAGATTATCAGATTTACATTAAGCATTTTGAGATTTCTTTTAATATTGCTAAAATTAAACAGTGTGAAGCATTTTGAATTGTAGAGAAGAAAATATGGACAGAAAATATGAATGCAAACAGGCAAATAAGAGACCAATCTACCAGTAAGACATACAGCATCCAAATAACAGGAGTTCCAGAATAAGAGAGAACACACTCAAATGCAAACAACCCTGAGAGTGTCCTGCACAAACTGAAGCAGGAGGAGAGAGGGCCTCCAAGAGGATAACAGTATGGGAAAAGGAGAACTATGCACACTAGGTGGTATAATGTAAAACTTAAGCTAGAAATGTTTTTTTCTAAGAGCAACCTAGGTATAATGATATTGTTCTTATAGAAAGGAAACCTGTTTCTAGCATACTGTTTGAAAATGAACATTATATAAAATGCTGGTCACTGATTCTTCGTTTCTAGAGTCAACCTGAAAGCATGCAGTTTTTAAATGTCAGCTCAGATGTATAAAATATCACATAGGCCAAATAAAACATATGCACAGGATGGGTGCAGACGACAGGCCCCAGCCAACAACTATTACAATAGCTGGCAGAACCCCCAAAAGGGTGGTCTTAGCCTTAGATTTTAAAGAGTTTTATTTATTTGAGCAGTTTGTAGACATTATCAACTTTGATCCTAAGAGTTAGGTGGGGAGAAAAAGCATAAATACAATGTTTGCGGTTTCAGAAACATCATATGAATGTCAACGCATTTAACAATATAAAAGTAAAGCTATAATTGATTGATAATGGGAAGTAAAAGGTGAGGAAAGGTAAAAATAAAAGGGGGGAGTTAGGAACATTGGAGTCCTTATCTCATGAGTGGGGAACCAAGAGATGCTTTTGGTAGTTGACAACACACACACATAAAATATAGAAGTGTAAAGAGAGCATTTGAATTACAGAGATCAATAGAAGAATTTAAAATAATTGAACAATAAATATTTGAGAGGAGGAGGAAAAAGATAAACCAAATCCTTATCTTTCAGAGAAGGAATCAATAAGTGTTTATTAAATAACTACTCTGTACCAGGCACTATGCCAGGTGCTGAGGACACAATAATGCACATGGGTGGGTTGGTGGGGGGGTGGGGGGGGACCAATGCTTGAAATTATCTCATGGCTGTTCACGTTGTCTCCTCTGCCTAGAATATTTTTGTTTGTCAGAGGTCTAGCCCTCTACAAATCTACCCTTAACGGTGCAAAATCTGGACCATGACTGAAGAAATAGAGATAAAAATATATAACCTAGAGATTTAGGGGTAATCACTAGAAAATATTAAAATAGAAACTATAGAACAAGATTGCCTGTGGGTAATAGTGCTAGTGATGGTGGTTGGAGTGGGTAAGGGGTGAAGGAGAAGATCGTTCCTTTTTTTTTTTTTAATTCTCTTTGTACTGTCTAATAGGCCACTATGGCAGAAACTGATAAGTGACAGGCTTGTTCTCCTTTGGGTCCTCAGAGTGCTGCTGGCAGACAGACTTCAGCTGTCACCTACTTCAGCAATTATCTCAGCTGCAGATAGCCATTTCTCCCAACGTAATGCAGCTTCCCAGGCAGTCCACATCCAATGATTGATTAATTCTGAAGTTGGCTTGACCATCTCAAACCAAATTAAGATAGATAACTCCTAAAGGCCATTTTTGCTCCTGAGGGTCATCTGATACTGTCACTGGGCCTCCATTCTAGTTTGACTTCTCCTGCATATTTCTGCTTTTCTCCATTACCTTCCATAAGAGTTAATCCCAGGGGTGCTCAGAAATAAACAATCTATACATTAACTTTTGTATCAGAATCCGTTTCCCAGGAAATCTATCCTATGACAATCATTGTGTGCAGGTATTACACCAAAGTAAAGCAACTTTAGAATATCAGCAAAGCCCTTTTACTCACTATTTTCAATTAGAAAATCAAAAGAACCTGCTAAAAATGAAATATTCTTTAGTATATATAATATATAATATAAAATAATAATTTAATATAGCATTAATTATTAGGCTAGCCTACCACATTATCCAATAGTCACTACAGGTTATAGAAGTAATGGGAATAATACCAAAATTTGGAAGGGAGAGAAAGAAGCAAACCCACATTGTTTTAGGTTCCAGAAAGCAAGCATTTCAAAGTATATCCATGTTTCTTTATTTAATTCTCCCATCAATCCATTGAGGCAAGGGAAGTTTCCATATCTGTTCTTATTAAAATTCTGAAGACTCGAGACTTTGAAATATTAACTTGCTCTAATGATTTCTTTACATTACGGAATAGACCAAATACTAGAAACCAGATTTATGGCCTCTTCCTACTGTCAAATGTTCTTCCCACTACTCAAATTTCTCACATATGGATGAAGGATTTTAGATCAAAGCCTTAAAAGTTCTTTCTGAATTAAGCTTAAAAGATCTAGTTACCCATTGCGGTATCATTCATGTGAGTGCATGGCTGGTGCAGCTTCTCCATCAAGACAGCAGTGTTCCATAGGAGTGATGATGTGGGAAGATATGTGGCCAGGAAGAAGTGGATTGCTAGCCTTTCCAGCCTCTTCTCCTAACTCAATCAGGAAATCAATCAGTAGCAAGTACTAGTATGCGTGTAATCTAAGACATTAAGCCTCCTCTTAATTTACCTACAATTTAATTGAGTGTCAGTGCTCTATCCACGGAACAATTAGTATTGAATGAAGGAATACTGGTTTTTCTGCTTTAGAATTTAAACTCAAATACCTAGATTCCAGAGTTCTTGTGAGGATTAGTGAAGACACATATGAAAATCATTAGCACATTGTATACCACATGATAGGACTTATTATAAACAAATAGTAGCCAATGCCATGGGTAATGAAAATAGCACCTATAGTAGAGGACAGATAAATTTTGAATAGTTTAAAACTTATTAGCTCATGTTCATGAAAGCATTGATCTATAAAAGTTTGATGACTATTTTCAGAGATAGAGCTAGTATTAGGTACTTTTTCTCCCCTAAATGAGTGGGCCTTTTGTGTTCATTTATTAGGACCACCAAAACAAAAGGCGACAGAGTGAGCGGTTTAAACAACAGAAATTTAGAGATTTGGTCATGATGACAGAATGTGTAAATACTGTGTTTGCCTCTTCTCATGAATTACAACTAAATTACAACTAAACTACAGAACAGCCATCATTAATAATTGCCTGAAGTCTAGCTAAACTGAAGCCCTACAACTAAGGACATACAGAAACCACCTCAACACTGGTAGGGGGATTGGAGATGTGAAACTGGCTGACCCCACATCCTTGTGTGTCCATTAAAAATTGGGAGGGATATCTCAGCTATGGAGGTACCCCCATAGGAGTGAAGGGTCCCAAACCCACACTTAGACTCCCCATCCCAGAGTTTCAGTGCCAGGCACAGAAGTCTCCATAACTTCTGGCTGTGGAAACCAGTGGAGATTGAAGCTGAAGAAGACAAGGGCAGCTATAGTCCCAGATGCTCCTCTTAAAGGGCCCACACATGACTTACTCACACTGAGCTCCAGTGCTGGGGCAGCAACTCAAAAGATGCCAAGAACCTGTGGGGAGAAACTGAATTATCTGTCATCACAGTGAAGGTTGGAGGGGCAGCTTTCTCCTGGATGGAAGTGATGGCAGAAGCCATTTGTTTCTTTTTGAGCCCTTGCCACTCCCAGTGGTGGCAGCCATATCTGACTCTCCATCAACCTGGTTAACATTATTTCTTTGCCTTGATTTCCTGAGACCCTGTCCCACCCAATTCTGAGGCCTGTCCAAGCTACTTCTAGTGACTTTTCCATATAAGCAGCATGTCTAGGCTCATATTGTGAACTTTCCTAAAATCTCTTAAAGGTTCACAGAAACCAAATAAGCAACATCTGGCTTCAGTGTGTCCTGTGCCCCTGGCCAAGCAGCCCCAAGCCTGACACAAGCCATAGCTATCCTAGGTTTATGACTTGGCCTCTTGAGGCACCACCAGGCCCAGATGGGTTGTGGCCATCTGTGGAGTGCTTTGTGGCACATGCCAGGTGAACCAAGGAAGGGCATAGGTTGCAGTTGAACTCGGCCTATGGTGGGCCATCGCCTCCCTTAGGAGGCTCCAGGACTTGTATGCCTAGTAGCTAGCTATGAATCCTTCCAGAGCATCACCTGGCTGCCTCTAGGGATGAAAATATCAAAAGGGCAGACTGAGCAGGCACCAGAGCCTGGTGAAGTGAATCCTGCCATGTATAGTCAGCCCCAGCCCCTCCAATGTACAGTAGTCACAGCCAGTCCTCACAACCAGTCAGTCTAAGAGTCAATCTCTCCCTCTGACACACAAACAACAACTCAGACTAAACTACAACAGAAGGGCACACATAACACCCATAAAGGACATACCTAGAGCACTCCAATCAGGTGACAAGGAAGACTGCCACTGAGCCTCACAGCACACCTACTACATAAGACCACTCTAGTAAGACCTGGAGACACAGTAGCCCTACCTACTATACAGAAGCAAACTCAGGGACCCAACCAAAATGGGGACACAAAGACACATGTCTCAAATGAAAGAAAAGAACAAAGCTCAAAAAAAATAGCTGAACAAAATGGAGAAAAGTGATCTACAAGATGCAGAGTTCAAAACATTGGTTATAGGAATGCTTCATGATTGCAGGGATAACATCAACAAAGAGATAGGAAACATAAAAATAGAACTAAGAATCATAAAAAACAACCCATGAAAAATAAAGAGTTTAATAACTAAGATGAAAAATATATTAGAGAGAATCAACAGTAGATTAAATGAAGCAGAGGATCAAATCAGATATTTAGAAGATAAAGTAGCAGAAAATACTCAAACAGAACAGCAAAAAGAGAGAATCTAAAAGAAAAATGAGAAGAGTTTCAAGAACATCTGGGACAATGTCAAGTGGACTAAAATTCACATTATAGGGGTAAAAGAAGAAGAGGGAAAGCAATAAATTGAAAACCTATCTAAAGAAATAGTAACAGGAAACTCCCCTAAGTTGGTGAAGAAAATAAATGTATAATCTCTGAAAGTGCAGAGAGTCACAAACAAGATGAACCCAAGGACAGGGCCCACATGAAGACACATCATAATTGAAATGCCAAAGTTTAAAGATTAAAAAATGATACTAAATTCAGCAAGAGAAAAGCAGTTAGTTACCTACAATAAAACTCCCATAAAACTATCAGCTGATTTCTCAACAGAAACTTCCCAAGCTAAAAGGGATTGCTAGGAAATACTAAAAGTGATGAAAAGCAAGAAACTACAACTCAAATACTCTAGCCAGCAAAGCTATTACAATTAGAATTGAAAGACAGATATAGAGCATACCACACAAGAAAAAAATAAAGAATTTCATCACCACCAAACCAGTATTACAAGAAATTTTTAGGGACTTGCTTAAGATGAAAAATATAAAAATAAAAAATATGAATAACAAAATGTCAATAACTATATATCTATCAATAATTACTTCCCATGTAAATGGATTAAGTGCTCCAATCAAAAGATAGTGTTACTAAGTGAATAGGAAAAAAAGATCCTTACATATGCTGCCTACAGGGGAGATTCACTTCAGATCAAAAGACACAGACCGAAAATAAAGGGATAGGAAAATGTTGTTTTATGGAAATGAAAACAAAACAAACAAACAAGCAAACAAAAGAGATGTGGTAGAAATACACCACACAAAATATATTTTAAAGCAGAAGTTATAACAAGAGACAAAGAAGGACCCAATAATCCCACTTCTGATATTTTTCAGAAGAAATCCAAAACACCACTTCAAGGAGACATGTGCATTCACATGAACACTTCAGCATTGTTTACAAAGGCCAAGATGTGGAGGCAGCCTCAGTGTCCATTGATGGATGAGTGGATAAAGAGGAGGAGGTACGTATATACAAGTACAATGGAATATTGTTCGGCCAAGGAAGGGAATGGGTTCTTGCCATCTGTGGTGGCACGGATGGACCTGGAGGATATTGTGCTGAGTGGAGTATGTAAGATTTAAAGATGAACAAGACAGAAATAACACTCATAGATATAGAGAATATTTTGATGGTCGCCAGATGTAAGGGGTGCTGAGGGTGGGTGAAAAGGGGAAGGGATTAAGTACAAATAGGTTGTTCACAGTGGTCATGAGGACGTAAGGTATAGCACAAGAAATATAGTCAGTAACACTGTAATAACTAGGTAGGGTGTCAGATGGGTACTAGATTTATTGGGATGGTATTATAGATGAGAGGGGACTTGGGGAAAGGGTAAAAAAAGTGAAGGCATTAAGAAGTACAAATTGGTAGTTACCAAATAGTTCTGGGAACGTAAAGTAAAGCATAGGAAATATAATCAATATAATAATAATTATGTATAGTGCCAGAGGGGTACCAGACTAGTCAGGGGAATTAATCACTCCTTAAATTATATAAATGTCTAACCACCATGCCGTACACCTGAAATTAACATAAAATAATATTGACTGTCTACTGCAGCTGAAGATTTTTAAAAGGGGAAAATGTTGAAGGAGAATAAGAGGTCATATTTCCAGGTATAAAACAACTAAATCATGAAGGCATAATGTACAGCATAGGGAATACATTCAGTAATATTGTGACAGTGTGGTATAATGTCAGAGGGTTGCTGGACTTATGATGTCAATTACTTACTTAGGTATATAAATGTTGAATAACTATATTTATACCTGAAACTAATATAATATTGCATGTTAGCTATATTTTAATTTAAAAAGTTTAAGTTGGTTTTACAAAATTTTTAATTGGTTTACATTAATCAGGAACAAGGTTGTTGATTTTTCTCTTTTCTTTTTTTTTTTTTACTATAAACTAGTTTTATATATTTCATGATTTTTGTTATTGATCATATGGGAAAGTTTAAAAATACACTGTTCTTTCTGTGCCCTTTATTGCTATCTAGCTTGTTAATTATCATAAAGGAATTACCTTAAGTCATGTAACCTCATCACTTCTCAGAGTTACTTATGGGTGGCCCGACTGAACTTTTCTCTACATTGCTAACTACGTGTTCCAACAGAATTTTGATTCTTTATAAATCCTTTAAAAAATAAAATAAAATAAATTTATTTCATCACAGTTCTGGAGGCTAGTCATCAAAGATAAGTTGTTGGCAGGTTTGACTTCTTCTGAGACCTCTCTGCTTGATTTGCAGACAGCTGTCTTCTGTGTTCACTGGGTTGTCTCTGTGGGTGCATATAAGTATGTCTGGTTTTTCCTAGTGTCCAAATTTCCTTTTGCTTTTCAGGACTCTAATTATACTGGAGTAAGACCCACACTAAAGACAATTTTAACTTAATCACAGCTTTAAAATCCTTAATTTCCAATATGGTTAAAATCCGAGGTACTGAGTATGGTTAGGACTTCACCATATGAATTTGGGGAGGACACAGTTCAGCTCATACCATCTTTTCTTGGAGACATAGACTCATAGCAATGGATTACATACAAGCTTTATTGACTTGTCTAAGAAACCCAGTAGAGAAGGTTAAAAAAGGGGATCCTCACTAAAATGAGGGAGATAAGGGAAAAGTCTCTTGATCACCCCAGATGAATCTGGCAGACACCAAATGAAAAGAATGGTGAATTGATACTCTGTGGATGAACTACATAAGATTTAGCTCAATTTTACAGAGGAAGAAAGAATGGAATTCTTTCAGTAGGTCTCACAATGTACAAAACACAGAATAAGAACATGTCCTGATGCCTCAGTGTCTGGAGAGATTCTCATTGGAACAATGCAATCATCTTCTTATAAGCCACATTTCTTTCTTTCTTGATTCATTAGGCAACAGAGAAAAGTGCCTAATAATACTTGCGGTATCCATGCACTCAGAGTCCAGAAACAGTCAGGCTAAATTATGCTGATACTTAAAAAATATACTTATAGTCCTAAGAATGAATGATTATGAAAATGTCATATCAGGTATCACTATCAAGTATCATTTTGTGGAGCAACATTATGTACCAGTAAAAGAGTGTTGCTCCACAGAAGCGGTAATATGTAATAATTAAGACTCTGTGGGGGTCGTGCAGGGCAGGAACTGGGCTGGGGGCTTACTGCATGGGAAGCACACCTTAGTTTAGCATATGGGTCTGCATGGGCCGGGTCCAGGATTTGATTCTTGGTCCCCAGGGCTGCAAAGTGAGCACTTAATCTGCTGAACCATCCCAGCTTCCCCACAGAGTCTTAATTATTACATATTACCGCTTCTGTGGAGCAACACTCTTTTACTGGTACATAATGTTGCTCCACAAAATGATACTTGATAGTGATACCTGATATGACATTTTCATAATCATTCATTCTTAGGACTATAAGTATATTTTTTAAGTATCAGCATAATTTAGCCTGACTGTTTCTGGACTCTGAGTGCATGGATACCGCAAGTATTATTAGGCACTTTTCTCTGTTGCCTAATGAATCAAGAAAGAAAGAAATGTGGCTTATAAGAAGATGATTGCATTGTTCCAATGAGAATCTCTCCAGACACTGAGGCATCAGGACATGTTCTTATTCTGTGTTTTGTACATTGTGAGACCTACTGAAAGAATTCCATTCTTTCTTCCTCTGTAAAATTGAGCTAAATCTTATGTAGTTCATCCACAGAGTATCAATTCACCATTCTTTTCATTTGGTGTCTGCCAGATTCATCTGGGGTGATCAAGAGACTTTTCCCTTATCTCCCTCATTTTAGTGAGGATCCCCTTTTTTAACCTTCTCTACTGGGTTTCTTAGACAAGTCAATAAAGCTTGTATGTAATCCATTGCTATGAGTCTATGTCTCCAAGAAAAGATGGTATGAGCTGAACTGTGTCCTCCCCAAATTCATATGGTGAAGTCCTAACCATACTCAGTACCTCGGATTTTAACCATATTGGAAATTAAGGATTTTAAAGCTGTGATTAAGTTAAAATTGTCTTTAGTGTGGGTCTTACTCCAGTATAATTAGAGTCCTGAAAAGCAAAAGGAAATTTGGACACTAGGAAAAACCAGACATACTTATATGCACCCACAGAGACAACCCAGTGAACACAGAAGACAGCTGTCTGCAAATCAAGCAGAGAGGTCTCAGAAGAAGTCAAACCTGCCAACAACTTATCTTTGATGACTAGCCTCCAGAACTGTGATGAAATAAATTTATTTTATTTTATTTTTTAAAGGATTTATAAAGAATCAAAATTCTGTTGGAACACGTAGTTAGCAATGTAGAGAAAAGTTCAGTCGGGCCACCCATAAGTAACTCTGAGAAGTGATGAGGTTACATGACTTAAGGTAATTCCTTTATGATAATTAACAAGCTAGATAGCAATAAAGGGCACAGAAAGAACAGTGTATTTTTAAACTTTCCCATATGATCAATAACAAAAATCATGAAATATATAAAACTAGTTTATAGTAAAAAAAAAAAAAGAAAAGAGAAAAATCAACAACCTTGTTCCTGATTAATGTAAACCAATTAAAAATTTTGTAAAACCAACTTAAACTTTTTAAATTAAAATATAGCTAACATGCAATATTATATTAGTTTCAGGTATAAATATAGTTATTCAACATTTATATACCTAAGTAAGTAATTGACATCATAAGTCCAGCAACCCTCTGACATTATACCACACTGTCACAATATTACTGAATGTATTCCCTATGCTGTACATTATGCCTTCATGATTTAGTTGTTTTATACCTGGAAATATGACCTCTTATTCTCCTTCAACATTTTCCCCTTTTAAAAATCTTCAGCTGCAGTAGACAGTCAATATTATTTTATGTTAATTTCAGGTGTACGGCATGGTGGTTAGACATTTATATAATTTAAGGAGTGATTAATTCCCCTGACTAGTCTGGTACCCCTCTGGCACTATACATAATTATTATTATATTGATTATATTTCCTATGCTTTACTTTACGTTCCCAGAACTATTTGGTAACTACCAATTTGTACTTCTTAATGCCTTCACTTTTTTTACCCTTTCCCCAAGTCCCCTCTCATCTATAATACCATCCCAATAAATCTAGTACCCATCTGACACCCTACCTAGTTATTACAGTGTTACTGACTATATTTCTTGTGCTATACCTTACGTCCTCATGACCACTGTGAACAACCTATTTGTACTTAATCCCTTCCCCTTTTCACCCACCCTCAGCACCCCTTACATCTGGCGACCATCAAAATATTCTCTATATCTATGAGTGTTATTTCTGTCTTGTTCATCTTTAAATCTTACATACTCCACTCAGCACAATATCCTCCAGGTCCATCCGTGCCACCACAGATGGCAAGAACCCATTCCCTTCCTTGGCCGAACAATATTCCATTGTACTTGTATATACGTACCTCCTCCTCTTTATCCACTCATCCATCAATGGACACTGAGGCTGCCTCCACATCTTGGCCTTTGTAAACAATGCTGAAGTGTTCATGTGAATGCACATGTCTCCTTGAAGTGGTGTTTTGGATTTCTTCTGAAAAATATCAGAAGTGGGATTATTGGGTCCTTCTTTGTCTCTTGTTATAACTTCTGCTTTAAAATATATTTTGTGTGGTGTATTTCTACCACATCTCTTTTGTTTGCTTGTTTGTTTGTTTTGTTTTCATTTCCATAAAACAACATTTTCCTATCCCTTTATTTTCGGTCTGTGTCTTTTGATCTGAAGTGAATCTCCCCTGTAGGCAGCATATGTAAGGATCTTTTTTTCCTATTCACTTAGTAACACTATCTTTTGATTGGAGCACTTAATCCATTTACATGGGAAGTAATTATTGATAGATATATAGTTATTGACATTTTGTTATTCATATTTTTTATTTTTATATTTTTCATCTTAAGCAAGTCCCTAAAAATTTCTTGTAATACTGGTTTGGTGGTGATGAAATTCTTTATTTTTTTCTTGTGTGGTATGCTCTATATCTGTCTTTCAATTCTAATTGTAATAGCTTTGCTGGCTAGAGTATTTGAGTTGTAGTTTCTTGCTTTTCATCACTTTTAGTATTTCCTAGCAATCCCTTTTAGCTTGGGAAGTTTCTGTTGAGAAATCAGCTGATAGTTTTATGGGAGTTTTATTGTAGGTAACTAACTGCTTTTCTCTTGCTGAATTTAGTATCATTTTTTAATCTTTAAACTTTGGCATTTCAATTATGATGTGTCTTCATGTGGGCCCTGTCCTTGGGTTCATCTTGTTTGTGACTCTCTGCACTTTCAGAGATTATACATTTATTTTCTTCACCAACTTAGGGGAGTTTCCTGTTACTATTTCTTTAGATAGGTTTTCAATTTATTGCTTTCCCTCTTCTTCTTTTACCCCTATAATGTGAATTTTAGTCCACTTGACATTGTCCCAGATGTTCTTGAAACTCTTCTCATTTTTCTTTTAGATTCTCTCTTTTTGCTGTTCTGTTTGAGTATTTTCTGCTACTTTATCTTCTAAATATCTGATTTGATCCTCTGCTTCATTTAATCTACTGTTGATTCTCTCTAATATATTTTTCATCTTAGTTATTAAACTCTTTATTTTTCATGGGTTGTTTTTTATGATTCTTAGTTCTATTTTTATGTTTCCTATCTCTTTGTTGATGTTATCCCTGCAATCATGAAGCATTCCTATAACCAATGTTTTGAACTCTGCATCTTGTAGATCACTTTTCTCCATTTTGTTCAGCTATTTTTTTTGAGCTTTGTTCTTTTCTTTCATTTGAGACATGTGTCTTTGTGTCCCCATTTTGGTTGGGTCCCTGAGTTTGCTTCTGTATAGTAGGTAGGGCTACTGTGTCTCCAGGTCTTACTAGAGTGGTCTTATGTAGTAGGTGTGCTGTGAGGCTCAGTGGCAGTCTTCCTTGTCACCTGATTGGAGTGCTCTAGGTATGTCCTTTATGGGTGTTATGTGTGCCCTTCTGTTGTAGTTTAGTCTGAGTTGTTGTTTGTGTGTCAGAGGGAGAGATTGACTCTTAGACTGACTGGTTGTGAGGACTGGCTGTGACTACTGTACATTGGAGGGGCTGGGGCTGACTATACATGGCAGGATTCACTTCACCAGGCTCTGGTGCCTGCTCAGTCTGCCCTTTTGATATTTTCATCCCTAGAGGCAGCCAGGTGATGCTCTGGAAGGATTCATAGCTAGCTACTAGGCATACAAGTCCTGGAGCCTCCTAAGGGAGGCGATGGCCCACCATAGGCCGAGTTCAACTGCAACCTATGCCCTTCCTTGGTTCACCTGGCATGTGCCACAAAGCACTCCACAGATGGCCACAACCCATCTGGGCCTGGTGGTGCCTCAAGAGGCCAAGTCATAAACCTAGGATAGCTATGGCTTGTGTCAGGCTTGGGGCTGCTTGGCCAGGGGCACAGGACACACTGAAGCCAGATGTTGCTTATTTGGTTTCTGTGAACCTTTAAGAGATTTTAGGAAAGTTCACAATATGAGCCTAGACATGCTGCTTATATGGAAAAGTCACTAGAAGTAGCTTGGACAGGCCTCAGAATTGGGTGGGACAGGGTCTCAGGAAATCAAGGCAAAGAAATAATGTTAACCAGGTTGATGGAGAGTCAGATATGGCTGCCACCACTGGGAGTGGCAAGGGCTCAAAAAGAAACAAATGGCTTCTGCCATCACTTCCATCCAGGAGAAAGCTGCCCCTCCAACCTTCACTGTGATGACAGATAATTCAGTTTCTCCCCACAGGTTCTTGGCATCTTTTGAGTTGCTGCCCCAGCACTGGAGCTCAGTGTGAGTAAGTCATGTGTGGGCCCTTTAAGAGGAGCATCTGGGACTATAGCTGCCCTTGTCTTCTTCAGCTTCAATCTCCACTGGTTTCCACAGCCAGAAGTTATGGAGACTTCTGTGCCTGGCACTGAAACTCTGGGATGGGGAGTCTAAGTGTGGGTTTGGGACCCTTCACTCCTCTGGGGGTACCTCCATAGCTGAGATATCCCTCCCAATTTTTAATGGACACACAAGGATGTGGGGTCAGCCAGTTTCACATCTCCAATCCCCCTACCAGTGTTGAGGTGGTTTCTGTATGTCCTTAGTTGTAGGGCTTCAGTTTAGCTAGACTTCAGGCAATTATTAATGATGGCTGTTCTGTAGTTTAGTTGTAATTTAGTTGTAATTCATGAGAAGAGGCAAACACAGTATTTACACATTCTGTCATCATGACCAAATCTCTAAATTTCTGTTGTTTAAACCGCTCACTCTGTCGCCTTTTGTTTTGGTGGTCCTAATAAATGAACACAAAAGGCCCACTCATTTAGGGGAGAAAAAGTACCTAATACTAGCTCTATCTCTGAAAATAGTCATCAAACTTTTATAGATCAATGCTTTCATGAACATGAGCTAATAAGTTTTAAACTATTCAAAATTTATCTGTCCTCTACTATAGGTGCTATTTTCATTACCCATGGCATTGGCTACTATTTGTTTATAATAAGTCCTATCATGTGGTATACAATGTGCTAATGATTTTCATATGTGTCTTCACTAATCCTCACAAGAACTCTGGAATCTAGGTATTTGAGTTTAAATTCTAAAGCAGAAAAACCAGTATTCCTTCATTCAATACTAATTGTTCCGTGGATAGAGCACTGACACTCAATTAAATTGTAGGTAAATTAAGAGGAGGCTTAATGTCTTAGATTACACGCATACTAGTACTTGCTACTGATTGATTTCCTGATTGAGTTAGGAGAAGAGGCTGGAAAGGCTAGCAATCCACTTCTTCCTGGCCACATATCTTCCCACATCATCACTCCTATGGAACACTGCTGTCTTGATGGAGAAGCTGCACCAGCCATGCACTCACATGAATGATACCGCAATGGGTAACTAGATCTTTTAAGCTTAATTCAGAAAGAACTTTTAAGGCTTTGATCTAAAATCCTTCATCCATATGTGAGAAATTTGAGTAGTGGGAAGAACATTTGACAGTAGGAAGAGGCCATAAATCTGGTTTCTAGTATTTGGTCTATTCCGTAATGTAAAGAAATCATTAGAGCAAGTTAATATTTCAAAGTCTCGAGTCTTCAGAATTTTAATAAGAACAGATATGGAAACTTCCCTTGCCTCAATGGATTGATGGGAGAATTAAATAAAGAAACATGGATATACTTTGAAATGCTTGCTTTCTGGAACCTAAAACAATGTGGGTTTGCTTCTTTCTCTCCCTTCCAAATTTTGGTATTATTCCCATTACTTCTATAACCTGTAGTGACTATTGGATAATGTGGTAGGCTAGCCTAATAATTAATGCTATATTAAATTATTATTTTATATTATATATTATATATACTAAAGAATATTTCATTTTTAGCAGGTTCTTTTGATTTTCTAATTGAAAATAGTGAGTAAAAGGGCTTTGCTGATATTCTAAAGTTGCTTTACTTTGGTGTAATACCTGCACACAATGATTGTCATAGGATAGATTTCCTGGGAAACGGATTCTGATACAAAAGTTAATGTATAGATTGTTTATTTCTGAGCACCCCTGGGATTAACTCTTATGGAAGGTAATGGAGAAAAGCAGAAATATGCAGGAGAAGTCAAACTAGAATGGAGGCCCAGTGACAGTATCAGATGACCCTCAGGAGCAAAAATGGCCTTTAGGAGTTATCTATCTTAATTTGGTTTGAGATGGTCAAGCCAACTTCAGAATTAATCAATCATTGGATGTGGACTGCCTGGGAAGCTGCATTACGTTGGGAGAAATGGCTATCTGCAGCTGAGATAATTGCTGAAGTAGGTGACAGCTGAAGTCTGTCTGCCAGCAGCACTCTGAGGACCCAAAGGAGAACAAGCCTGTCACTTATCAGTTTCTGCCATAGTGGCCTATTAGACAGTACAAAGAGAATTAAAAAAAAAAAAAGGAACGATCTTCTCCTTCACCCCTTACCCACTCCAACCACCATCACTAGCACTATTACCCACAGGCAATCTTGTTCTATAGTTTCTATTTTAATATTTTCTAGTGATTACCCCTAAATCTCTAGGTTATATATTTTTATCTCTATTTCTTCAGTCATGGTCCAGATTTTGCACCGTTAAGGGTAGATTTGTAGAGGGCTAGACCTCTGACAAACAAAAATATTCTAGGCAGAGGAGACAACGTGAACAGCCATGAGATAATTTCAAGCATTGGTCCCCCCCCACCCCCCCACCAACCCACCCATGTGCATTATTGTGTCCTCAGCACCTGGCATAGTGCCTGGTACAGAGTAGTTATTTAATAAACACTTATTGATTCCTTCTCTGAAAGATAAGGATTTGGTTTATCTTTTTCCTCCTCCTCTCAAATATTTATTGTTCAATTATTTTAAATTCTTCTATTGATCTCTGTAATTCAAATGCTCTCTTTACACTTCTATATTTTATGTGTGTGTGTTGTCAACTACCAAAAGCATCTCTTGGTTCCCCACTCATGAGATAAGGACTCCAATGTTCCTAACTCCCCCCTTTTATTTTTACCTTTCCTCACCTTTTACTTCCCATTATCAATCAATTATAGCTTTACTTTTATATTGTTAAATGCGTTGACATTCATATGATGTTTCTGAAACCGCAAACATTGTATTTATGCTTTTTCTCCCCACCTAACTCTTAGGATCAAAGTTGATAATGTCTACAAACTGCTCAAATAAATAAAACTCTTTAAAATCTAAGGCTAAGACCACCCTTTTGGGGGTTCTGCCAGCTATTGTAATAGTTGTTGGCTGGGGCCTGTCGTCTGCACCCATCCTGTGCATATGTTTTATTTGGCCTATGTGATATTTTATACATCTGAGCTGACATTTAAAAACTGCATGCTTTCAGGTTGACTCTAGAAACGAAGAATCAGTGACCAGCATTTTATATAATGTTCATTTTCAAACAGTATGCTAGAAACAGGTTTCCTTTCTATAAGAACAATATCATTATACCTAGGTTGCTCTTAGAAAAAAACATTTCTAGCTTAAGTTTTACATTATACCACCTAGTGTGCATAGTTCTCCTTTTCCCATACTGTTATCCTCTTGGAGGCCCTCTCTCCTCCTGCTTCAGTTTGTGCAGGACACTCTCAGGGTTGTTTGCATTTGAGTGTGTTCTCTCTTATTCTGGAACTCCTGTTATTTGGATGCTGTATGTCTTACTGGTAGATTGGTCTCTTATTTGCCTGTTTGCATTCATATTTTCTGTCCATATTTTCTTCTCTACAATTCAAAATGCTTCACACTGTTTAATTTTAGCAATATTAAAAGAAATCTCAAAATGCTTAATGTAAATCTGATAATCTTTTATGTTTACATTAGTTAACCCTTTTCTCTAGATTTCTAGCTTTATTCAATCTCTCTGATTTTGTCAGAGGTTTCTCTTTTGCTTCCTAAGCGTTGCATTTCTTATTTTCTTATTTTGGTCATTATTCTATTTCACAATGTTTATTGTCCTCTTATGCCTGATGATCTTTGGTTGTCCCTGATGATGATTAGCTGAAAGGATGAATAGGTAATGAGGGAATGTATGTGCTATTGTGTAAACAGGTCTCTGCCCCAGGTGGTGCTCTGGCTGGGAGCTCTCCCTGGGCTAAGGCACGGTGTGCCCTGTGTGAGGCTCTTCTTTCTTGGGAGTATGTTGGATGGATACTCATATGTTCTGGTTGTTTCAGCATCAGTTTCCATCTCCTTCTAGTGAGCCTTATATTTTGCGTTGATTGGAAAGTCAGGAACTATATGTCTCCTACACTCCCCAGCAGCCAAACTTCTGGGAGTAAAGTAAGTTCTGTACAGGAGAAAAAAAAGACCTTCCTGCTATCATTTGGTTGTTTCCTGTAGCCAATAAGGGCATTGGAGATGTACCTCTGCAGAAATGTTCCGGTCTCTCATTCCCAGCTTTCTGGATCTTGTCAGAATGTAGGTATCAGCTCTTTCCTGATCCTTGTTTTTTGATCTGTATGTTCATGGACACAATAGTTTCCATAGTTTTGCTTTCTGCAGAAGTAGCAGCTGTTCTTGTGGATCAGTTCCATACTGTTTTGAGAGTGTGTGTGAAAATCACTGTAGATCCTACTGTTCCATCACTTTAGATTGATTTTTTTTAATTACGTAATTTCCTTTAGTTAATCTTGTAATGCTAAAAAAACCCAAAAACCAAACAAACAAAAACAACCACCACAACAACCAACACAGAATGGTCTCTATGTCTTATCCTGACTCCAGACAGATAACATAAACACGTGGGGACTGGGGGGTCAGGTTACAGGTCTCAAATGTTAGAATGAGGAGAATATTATTCTGGGGATTTGATATTTACATTAGCTTTCTTGAGAGTTTTCTTAGAGAAGGGCTGTTTAGGATTGGGATAAGGTTAGGGTAAATGCCAGATACCTGTGTTCTAAGTTGAAACTGGGGAGAGGAATAAGGAGATGTCTGCTCCAGTTTTTTTTGTTTTTTTTTTGTTGTTGTTGTTGTTTTGTACAGCGATTTTCATTTAATTGCACTGTTTTTGGAACCATATCTTACCCTACCCTTTATTAGGTTGCAATGGATAGATTGGGCAACTCTGGCCCTGTGGTTCCTATAGTATATTCTCACTCTTCTGTTTTTTATTAAAAGAAATGCTCCAATATGTTTTTCATATTGCTGATGATTACTTTGATATTTGTATTTTATTAGACTCTTCAGAGACAAGTGCTTGTTCTCAAGCTGGATCTTTAGATAAGGTCTTGTCTGAATCACCTGGTTCACTAGTTTTAGAAGCAGAGGTTAAAACAGAAATGCCTTCTGTCGTAAAAGTGGCATATACAGCCATTTAATATTGATTTTTCTACATTTTTATAATAGTTATAAAGTTTTCTTAAAGAATCCTTTTAAAGCTTATGTTCCTTTTGCTCTTAGAAATAAAATATCTTAAACATTTAAATCTTCTGTTAGTGACAGCTAATCACATTTTATTTAAATTTATTCATCAAAACTGGGAAAACAAAAATTTGAGGTAAAAGAAAAACATGTAAACGTTGATGTTGCCACCTATAAGTTTGGAAAGTTGATCAAGTTACCAAACTTGAGCTTCAGTTTTTAAAATTTGTCAAAATGTGGGTAAGAATATTTACTATTCACTACTTAAGTGAGAATTAAACATTGTGTGATGGACAAATGAATGACATTTGATGTTGTCATTATATAGTATTTGTTAAAAAAAAGAAGGCTATTTTTTGGAAAGCTAAAATATTCCAAAAGGTGAGCTCCTTTTATGTTACCTCATGAACATAAAGATGTCAGTGAAGCATAAGGAAAATCAAGTATATAGAAAATTTTACACAAAACTCTGAAGAGAGTGGGGTTTATCTCATAATAATATAGACAGAATATAATATGGTTTAATATTTTTAAATTATGCCAAATGCTACAGGTAATAGTGGATTAAAGGTTCTGAAATATATTTCAAACTTTTAGTCTGAAATTTTTAAATGAATATTGTCAATAAAGAAAAGAAAATATATTGAATCTCAAAGCCGTGTAGAGTTAATTTTCTAATTCATTACTCAGAGCATTGATCAATTCATGTAGCTTCTGAAATCATGTATAAAATCCATAATTTTTGAGATAGAATTGAGGAAAAGATGGTAGAAACATACTGGACCTTCATCTAGGTGACCTCCTTTATAATTCCTTGATGTGTGTGTATGTATGTTTAAGTCTTTTTGTACATTTCTCTTTTGGAAAAGGGCCATTGAAAGTTATCATCAGCATATTGTGATTAAAATGATTTAAAGATAATGTTTTATTGGTCATCATAACCTGGCCACTTAAATAAATGTTAGCTTCCAGTATTATTAAGCTTTCTGTCTCTTAAGCACAATATAAAATGTTGAGCCCAAAACAAATAGACCTCTAT
This sequence comes from Craseonycteris thonglongyai, assembly GCA_004027555.1. Lineage (NCBI taxonomy): Eukaryota > Metazoa > Chordata > Mammalia > Chiroptera > Craseonycteridae > Craseonycteris > Craseonycteris thonglongyai. The sequence goes on along the minus strand of PVKE010009859.1, from coordinate 11,147 downwards.
CCCTCTGACTGGGTTTTAGGATGAAATAAACCAATGAGAATGAAATTTCTACTCCCAAAGTAACAGTCTAATGGGAGGTTGACCCATGAAGAACAGCCTATGGTTTTGATAGTAAAAAGAATTGGAACAAATACTACTTTAAGCCCTAGCCAGCTGTGTTGCTTCTGAGAGCACTAATTGTTTTATTTATGAGATACTTAAGACATTAATTAACTCCTTTAATTTCTCTCTTTAAGTATGCAAGCAATTTGTAAGGGCCAAAACAGATAAGTCATGGCCCAGAGAGACCATTGATATTGCATATGATTTTTGTTTCATTGGTCCAAGTGAGAACACTTGAGCCATGAGGAGACCATACAAGTTTCCAGAGAGAAAGAAGATATATTACCCTCAAGAGATTAAGAATCATAATGATGTTGGACTTCTTAGTAATACTGGAAGCTAAAAGACTGTCTTGAAAATTTCCAGTGAAAATTATTTCTAATCTAGAATTCCATACTATCAATCAAATGTAAGAATAAAAATAAGACATTTCAGATCCGCCAAATATGGGGGGGAAATCTCATATACATTCTTTTCTAGGAAACTATTGAAGGATAGTTTACCCCCAAAGTAGGGGGTTAACCAAGAAAAAGAGAATATATGGGATTCAGGAAATGAGAGATCTATAATAAGGTAGCAGTGAAGGGAAGTCCCAAAATGATTTTGAAGTAGTTTATGAGGAAGATAACTACAAAGAAGTTTGACCACATTGAGCAAGTCAGATGTGTCTGTGAGTGATGGTTCTGTGAAGATGGAATTGTTAGGATCCCTCAAGTGTTTAGATTTATTGAGTTAAGATTTACATAATTGAAGTATTGTTTAGAGATCAATGTCAGAAATATATAGAACATTAGGCTAATAAAAAAGGTATTTTGTGCAATAAAGGAACAGTAGATATAGTATACAACATAAACCATTCTTGAACAGCATTCATCTCATTGCAATAAAATAAACACTGACAAATTATTCAAGGAGAATGACATACATCAGTCTGTCATATTTTGATTTTTGATAGATCAAACTTTACTACTGAAGGTCTAAAATGCTGAACATATTTTCATGATCTCTATGTGTAACATATTTGTATCAGTAATCATCAGTTTCTCAAGATTTAAACATGATTTTTAGAGATATCAAGTCAAAGACAAATTTTTCTAAAATCTGGGTTGCATATTGATCCTGTAAATTATAAATATGTATATATAATTATTACTATATGTCTTATATAATATAATGTTATTATATATTACTGGTAATTGAAAAAAAATATTTTAAGTGGATAGTCATAACTATAAAAATAATGCATTTATCAAAATAATTTTTCTTTAAAAATTATTGATGGATTTTTATTTTGCATATATGTAAATATTGTTATTTGCTGCATCAAGTAGGATAAAAATTGCAGATAATTTCTACCAAGGTACTAATTTAAGGAGGAAGTGCCATGATGAGATACTCTACTGATTAGTAATTGAATAATAGCAACTATATAAATCTATGTAGTTAGTGGATGGAAGGTAATGAAGATAAAGCCACATTTTTATATCTAAAATGATCTGATAATTAAACACAATGCTGCCACTATAATAAGATAGTTATGTTTTTCTATTTTCTAACTAAACCTTTTTGGCCATTTGACCTATTTTAAAATGTAGTGAGTTAAAGCAATATGTTTTGAAGTGGGTTTAGAATGTCAGTATCACAGTTCAGTTCTGTATCTAAGTGGTTTAACCATTTTCCTTATTGGCGTAAGACAATTGGTTGCCTTTGTAAAGAAAAGAAGCACTTTCATTTTTAAAATATAGAATGCTGTGTAGATTTTTTTCAGGCTAATGTAAAGATAGTATTAATGAAGAATGTGCAAACACAGTGTATTTTTGAGTAATTATATACGTAGTGCCACTAGAATTGAAGTATCCAAAGAAAATATTTGCATTTCCCTTTATTTAAGAGCTCACCTATAGTAAAAATGTATGGCTTTTTCCAAAACAAAAGCAGTGGGAACATAGGAGAAAAGTGCCAACATTTACTGCTGAACTTCGCATTTTCAGTGGTTATGTTCTTAAGGCTAAAATGCACTTGTGGTCTTTTTTTTTTTTTTAACTGTCCCACAATAAGAACAAAATGGCAGCTCAGCATGAAGCAATTCCTATATACCACATCAGATTTATTTCAGATATTTGAAAGCTGAAAATTTTCTCTCCTGTGGGCTATAGCTTCAACTTCGTAACTGTCTTGCTGTGTGAAATTTGACAAAGCTTTTAAATTTTCTTCACCTCATTCCTCCACATTGCAAATGACAATTATAATACTCCATCGCATTTTATTTATGCACATACTGTGCTATTCCATATAGAAATGCCCCTATTGATGGTATTTCCTGTAGGTCTTTCTAAAGTGCTTATTGAGTGACCTACAATCTAGCCCTTTGCATAGTGACTGGCATTCATACATATGGAGTCATTATTACGTGGTATTGATTCTACCCCTTAGGTTGCCTGATATTTACAAAGAGTCTTCCGATCTATGGTTACTGCTTGCAGTTGTGGTCTGTTAGTGCCACTTTTATAAAATTTCTAGAAGCCATCTTAATGGGATCAAGTGATGTTTTTGGTGGGCTTTAAAGCTCAAGCAGAAATATAGCTTCTGGGGAAGCCGGGCTAGCTCAGTGGGTTAAGCGCTCACTTTGCAGCACCGGGGACCAAAGATCGAATCCCGGCCCTGGCCCGTGCGGAACCATATGCTGAACTGGGAGCTCCCCCAATTCAGTTCTCTCTCTCTCTCTCTCTCTTCTCTCTCTCTGTCAAAAATAAATAAATAAAAATATATTAAAAAAAAAAAGAGATATAGTTTCTCCACTGACTACATTTAGGATGGTCCTATTTAGTTCATCACTTGGCAGGTTAGTGGTATTACATTATGATCCTTTTGACTTAACATCAGTATCTATAGGGAATTTTAAAAATAATTTTGGATCTAAATATGATGCAGAAGAATTACAGTGGCCCATGTATGTATCAGGTGGAAATTCTCTGACTATTTTCAAAGGTGGTTTTGAGTAGCTGTCATATGGAAGATACACAATACAAACGAGAATAACAGACCTGCATTTGTTTCTTTTTGCTTGTGAATATCACTTAAGCATGTTTGTGTGTGTTTGTGTTTTAATTGTCAGGACAAAACACCAATAGTAACAATGGAATTATTTATGGTAGAATTGTAATTTTCCCACTGAATAAGTAACTTGGTCTTGAAAAAGTTGATTTCTATAGTCATAGCTAGAGCCTGAGTTTTTACTAAAGTTAATATTATTTTGCTCTTATATAGTAGGTGATAATATGCTCAATACCTTGCAAACCATTGGGAGTAAAATTTGACCTATCAAGAAGTCAGAATATGACAGATTGATGTACGTGTTTCGTTTCTGAGGTCTTTCAGAGGTTGTATATATCTCAGATAATTATCTTTTTTAAATAGAAAATTAGAAATTGCCTTATAAAAACTATTAACTTTCAAGAAACACTAGGAACATTTGGTTAACATGTTAGCCATAGTGTCTTGTCATGAATGCTGACTTTTCATTGTTTTACTCAAGTAGGACATATCTGATATGATTCTGGGATAGGAATATACTACCTTGTGTTAGCAATATCCTTTTTATGAAGTGTAGTTACCATGTGTAGTCCCCACAGGAAAAAAAGAAACATTGTGAAAATGCTCTAGTCTACCCTTGACCTCCTTGAAAATGAGGGTCTACCTACTATTTTCAGGTATAAGTCACCCAAGACAGATATCCAGATATATCAACAATATGTTCAATTCCCTATCTTGGGAATTAAAAAAAAAATAGCCATTGAGAACAAACGCATAGATTTTAATATTCATTGATACATATGAAAACCTATGCAATAAACTCTGAATGTTACAGAATGCTTTCTGAGTTCCATACCTAGTTATCCTCTTAGCTTTCAAATATGGTACTGCTAGGACCATAAACTCTGTTTTTAGCACAGGTTTCTCCTTGTGTTATTCTATCCTCTTCATCCCTCTTATATGTGTCTCATGTAATTCTTGTACTACATTTTGACAATATGATTATCATTATTTGTATGATTAGTTGCCAAAAATTCTCATTTCTTTGTGTTCACAAGTATGCAAAGTTGATTCTAAACACCACAACTGAGGTGAATTTTATAATTTTGCTTCTTGCAAATATACTCTACACTACAGAATGCTCACTGCCTCGTTTGTAGGGCTGGCTTCTATCTGTCAAGCCTTGCAGCTTTCACTTTATTTTTAAATGTGTGCTCCTTTGTTTACTTTTTCTGATAGACAGATGTGAACAAGACCTTTTCCTTGGGAATGTCCCTTTTTATGTTGGGATCTCAGCTGAGGAATAAATGCAAAGAGCCAGATTCCTTCTGTAGTACTATGAATCCTTTTCCTATTTACCCCCAAAAACTTGCTGGTGGCACTTCTGGCTACAGTGTTTACCCCAAGATAATTTGTAGATTACCATCTTAACCTTACCTCAAAGTTCCATGTTTCAAAATTCAGCACACAAAAATATATTATTAAATACTAAATTGTCATATACATTTCTCTTACATTAGGATTAGAAACAAGTTCTGTTTAGAAATAACTCCAAAAACAGGTTTTTTAATTGTTAAATTTATTGGAGTGACATTTGTTGGTAAAAACTACATAGGTTCCAGGTATACAATTCTACATTAAATTGTCTATGCATTGCATTATGTGCTCACCACCCAGAGTCAGTTCTCTTTCCATCACCATATATTTGATGCCCACTCCCTACTCTCCCAACCCCCTCCCCCCACCCCCCTTACCCTCAGGTAACCACTAAACTATTGACTGTGCTCATGAGTCTTTGTTTCTTTGTTACTTTCAGTGATGAGTGAAGTTGTATTGTTCTTAATTTATTCAGTCTGACTTATCTCACTTAATATGATGATCTCAAGGTCCACCTGTGTTGTTACAAATGGCTGAATTTCATCTTTTCTTACCGCTGAGTAGTATTCCATTGTGTAAATGTACCACAACTTCTTTTTCCAGTCATCTATCAAAGGACACTTTGGTTGTTTCCATGACTTGGCCACTGTGAACAGTACTATGAACATTGGGGTATGTGTATCATTGAAAACTAAGGTTTTCAGATAATTTTTGACAAAGGAGCACAAAATATACAATGGAGATAAGAACCCCCTTCAGTAAGTGGTGCATAAAGAATTGGAAAACCACATGCAAAAGAATGAATCTGGACTGCAAACTGTCACCATATACCAAAATTAACTCAAGATGGATTAAAGACCTCCTCATAAGACCTGAAACAGTGGAAGCCAGGATGGCTCAATAGGTTAAGCACTCACTTTGCAGCCTTGAAGACCGAGGATAAAATCCCAGCCCGGCCTGTGCAGATACATAGGCTGAACTGGGGAGTGCTTCCCATATGGGAGGCATCCAGTTCAGTTCTCCACCCCAGGTATGACCCCTGGATCAAGGGGGCATGCCTTCCATGCAGGAGACCCCCAGCCTAGTTCGCACCCTGTGTGGCCCTCACCCACCTGTGTGGAATGATGCCAAGTTGAAAACTAATGATGTACACTATGGAGATTGCTCTGGGCCCTCCCTCCCCCTTCTCTCTTTCTCTCTCTGTCTCTGACAAAAACAAAAAAATAAATCTTTAAAAAAAAAAAGATCTGAAACAATAAACTTAAAAAAAACCCCAAAACAACAACAACAACAACAACAAAAAGACATCAGTACTAAACTTACATACCTTGGATTCAGAGAAGACTTCAAGAACCCGACCTCAAAGGCAAGGAAGTAAAAGCAAAGGTAAATGAATGGGACTATATCAAACTAAAAAGCTTCTGTGCAGCAAAGGGAACCATCAACAAAACAAAGAGGAAACCAACCAAATGGGGAAGATATTTGCAAACAATGCTTCTGATAAGGGGCTAATATCTAAAATATATAAAGAACTCATGCAACTCAATGACAGCAATGATCCAATTGAAGAATGGGCAGAAGACCTGAACAGACAATTCTCCCATGAAGATATACAAATGGCCAACAAATACCGGTATATGAAAAAAAGCTCAACTTCATTAGCTGTTAGGGAGATGCAAATTAGATCACAAGGAGATACTACTTCACACCTGTTAGAATGGCTATAATCAACAAGACAAGAGATAACAAATGCTGGAGAGGCTGTGGAGAAAAAGGAACCCTCATACACTGCTGGTAGGAATGTAAATTGGTACAACCACTATGGAAGGCTGTATGGAGGCTACTCAAAATATTAAGAATGGAATTATCGTATGACCCAGCAATCCCTCTTCTGGGTATCTACCCAAAACACAGTTTTTGTATTTTATTTTCACATTGAAAACCAGTCAGATTTACTTCAGCCTCAAAAGCATGTTTATGCAAATTTAAATGAATGCTGCAGCGAGCTGCACTTTTTTTTTCTAAATAGTAAGTAGAGTAGACCAATGTTTGCAAAAGTGTTTCAGCAGCGTTACTGTTTAATATGCTACTTACTGTTTATTAAGTGCCATTTCTCACCTTGACTTAGGCATTGATGAGAATTAAAAGGAAATAAGATTCAGAAAATGTACTATTTTTTTTAGAGTATATGGGTACTAGATACTATCCTAGATCTTTCACTTTCATTACATTCAGTGCTCAAAACAAAACTTGGTGATAGTGTTATCATCACTAAGGGAGATAACTTCTCAGAGTGATAATATTAAACTGCCCAATGTCAGCCAGGTGGCAAATGGCTGAATTCAGGTGTCTTGATTCCCAGTTCAATGGTACATCATTTTGAAAAACATGGGACTCATTTGGGCTTTATGTGTTTTTGAAGCTCTGTTATTCAGCACATACACATTTATGATTGGATTTCTTCCTGATAAATTGACCATTTTCATTTTTATGAAGTGTTACCCTTTATCTCTGGTAATACTCTTTATCTTGTAGTCTTATTTTGTCTGATTTAATATAGCTATACCAGCTATTTTATGCTTATTGTTTACATGGTACACTTTTTCATCTATTTTCCTTTAGCCTATCTATGTTTTTATATTGAAATATGCTCTTATAAATAGCATATACTTGGTTTTGCTCTTTGTAAAAGCTTTATTCTAATATCTGCCTTTTAATTGAAATGTATTATCCAGCTATTTCTGTTTGTGGTTTTGCTAGAGATTATTATATACATTTATCAAAAAAATACTGTATCATTTAATGTAAAATACAGTAAATTTGTAACTATATATGTTGCCTTTCTCCATCATCTATGCTATGGTTATTGTTTTGTATTAATTTACATACACAATAATCCCACAAGATAATATAATATTTAAACAGATCTAGTGATTTTGATGAAATTAAAAGAAAATATAGCCTTTTATATTTGCCTATGCTGATTTTTAAAAAACCTTCTGGAGATTTTTTTATCCCTTCCAAAAGATCTGAGTTTTTTATGGTAGTATTTCCCTTCAACCTAAAGGAATTCCTTTAACATTTCTTGTAGTAGTGAATTTCTACTGTCAATAAGTTATATTAGTTTTACTTTATCTTATAATATTTGTTTTACTTTTATTCTTGGAGAATATTCCACTGAATATAGAATTCTGAGTTGGTAGTTTTTCTTTCACTATTTTAATGACGGTCCAATATATATATATTTTTGCCTCAGCAGTTTCTTTTTTGTTTAAGATTTATTTTATTGTTTGAGAGAAGGGGGTGGGGGGCAGCCCAGAGCAGTCGCCATAGTTATACATCATTAGTTATGACATAGTTTCATTCCACACATGTGGATGTGGGGCTGCACGGGGCAGGGACCAAACTGGAGGCCTCCTGCATGGGAAGTGAGAACCTTCACCCAGGGCTCTGCTGGTTACCAGTTGCACCACAGTTCAGCACATGCATTCACATGGGCTGGGGCTGGGACTCGATCCCTGGACTTTGCAACTGCAAGGTAAGTGCTCAACCTGTTGAGCTATCCTGGCATCCCCAACAGCAGTTTCTAGTGAAATTATTGAACATTCAAATTTTTGTTTCTCTATCATTTTTTTGTGGCTTCTTTCAAGATTTGCTCTTTCAGAACTTTGTGATGTTCTTGGCCTGGTTCTTTTCATATTTGTGCTGCTTGAGGTTTGCTTAGCTCTTGAATCTGTTCATTTATCTTTGACCAAATTTGGAACATTTTAACCATTATTTATTTAAATTTTATTCTGCTTAATTCAAACATTTATTTCCTCTGAGACTGTAATTATATGTATGTTAGACCTTTTGATTTTGTTCAACAGTTTCCTAAAGATGCTACTCACATTTTTCAATATTTTAAGTTTGTCTACGTTAGATAATTAGATCATATTTATCTATCATAAAATTCAATGACTTTTCTGTCATCTGCATTTTACTTTTTAGTAAATAATGTTTTTTAAATTTATTTTTATTGTTTTTGACAGAGAGAGAGAGAGAGAGAGAGAGAGAGAGAGAGAGAGAGAGAGAGAGAAGGGAGAGAGCCCAGAGCAGTCTCCATGGTTGCACATCATTGGTTTTTCCACATAGTTTCATTCCACAGGTGGGCGCAGGGCTGCACAGGGCAGGAACTAGGCCAGGGTCTCACCTTGGTGAGAACTGAACTGGGGACACTTCCCAGTTCAGCATATGGGTCCGCACGGGCCAGGGCTGGGATTCGATCCTTGGTCCCGGGGCTGCAAAGTGAGCTCTTAACTCACTGAGCCATCCCGGCTTCCCCATTAGTAAATAACTAAAAAAAAAAAAAATCTCAGATAATTGTTTTTTATAGTTCTAGAATTTTGGGTTTTTTTTAAGAAGTTTTTTATTGTAGTAAAACACACATTACGTAAAATTTACCATCTTAACCCTTTTTAAATGTACACTTAAACGGTATTAAATTCATTCATAGTGCTGTGCAATTATCACTACCATCTATTTACAGATTTCTTTTCAACTGGTAAAATTGAAACATTATATCCATTAAACATAAATAAGTTCCCATTTCCTTCTGCACCCAGCCTCTGGCAACCACAATTCTGCTTTCTATCACTGTGACCAACTAGTCTAAGAATCCTACATAAATAGAATCAGATGCAATTAATCTTTTTGTGACTGGCTTATTTCACCTAGCATTATGTCCTCAAGGTTTACCCATATTGTAGCATGTGTCAGAATTGCTTTCTTTTTCAAGGCTGAATAATTCTGTATTGGACATATATTTCACACATTGCTGACCCACTCATCTGTCCGTGGATACTTGGGTTGTGTCTATGTTTAAGCTATAGTGAATAATGCTGCTGTGAACACGAGTGTACAAATATCTTTTCAGACCTCGCTTTCAGTTCTTTAAGTATATATCCAGAGGTGAAATTATCACATGGTAATTCTATTTTAAAATTTGTAAAGGAACTGCATACTGTTTTTCACAGCAGCTGTGCCATTTTATATTCCCACAAACAGAGCACCAATTTCTCTGAATTTTGGCCAACATTTGTAATTTTTTTATAGTAGCCATTCTAACATGTGTTAGGTGGTAACTTAATGTAATTTGCATTTACATTTCCCTAAAGCTTAGTGGTGCTGAGCATATTTCATGTACTTATTAGCTATTTGCATGTCTTTTTCAGAGAAATGTGTATTTTATTCCATCAGTTTATTTATCTGTCTTTATGCTGATAACACACTGTTTTGATCACCTTAGTCTTGTAGTAAGTTTTGATATCAAGAAGATGTGAGCTTCCAATCTTTGTTCCTTTTCTTTTTTTTTGTAAGAGGTCTTAAAGGTATATCTACTTTTACCTCTATCTCCATCATCTATCTATGTCTATATCTATCTGTCATCTATATCCACCAATTTTTAACTTAGTAGTTGACCAATAAATGTTCTGAATGGATAAATACAGGAACTGTTTAAATGATATCTCACTTTGTTTGAGACAATTTAAGGATATGGATGGAGATCTCACATCAGCTATCAGACTCGTCTCTCTCCTTTGCTGTCATAAGTAAAGCCTGGGACCAGAAACTTCAGATATGTGAAGTGCCTAGAGTTACTTCTCGAATAATCTGAGTACCCAGACGTAGTAGTGATGTGGATAGATAAAATTAACAGATGATTCTTAAACTCCTAAATCTTAATCCATTGTGTTTGTGCAGTAGCCAATTTCTTTTTCCTAACTGTGCCTGGCAAAGGCTGATAATTAAGTAAGTTTAGGGTTGCTGAGCAAAAAACTACTTATAGGTCCATGCTGGGTTTGCAGGTGAAGGAAGCTTGACACAAAGTGCATTTTAGAGAACCTCTTCTAAATAATTAATGTGGTTCTTATATAAAGTCTTCCTATTGAGGTCAACCAAAGAAGCAGTATGATATAATTATTAAGGATCATGGATTTTGGAAACAGAATCCCACAGTTAAAATCTTGGTTCTACTGGCTGTTACTTTGTCACAATCTCTCTGCTTCTATTTTTTTATCTTTAAATGAAGAAATTAGCACAATCTTCAAAAGGTTTTTAAGAAATTTAAGGGAGTTAAATTGTAGAGGTGTTTAAAACATTATCTAACACATAGTAAATACTATAAGGTATTAGCTACTCTTCATGAGCTTCTGAGGTTGGTTATTTCCTCTGGACTACCTAAGACACTTGTTTTCACCCTCCTACCCTCTCAAAGTTGTGATCCTTCTACAATGACTCCACTGTCTTTTATTTCTTAAACTCATTTTATTTATTTATTTATACTGAAAAACTAAATATGAAAAGTTCACCCAATTCTTCCACCACCCATCTCCTGCCTCTGTGTACCATCAAACTGTTCTCTGTACCATGAGCTTGGTGTGTATATATATGTTTGCTTGTGTGTGTGTGTTTATGTGGATATATATTATGGATTCCACATATAAAAGAGATTGCGTGGTATATGTCTTTCTCTGTCTGATTTATTTTACTTAACATAATGCCCTTGAGGCCCATCCATATTATCTCAAGTGGCAAAGTTTCATTCTCCTTTTATGGTTGAATAATATTTTATTATATATAATATATATATATAT
>PVKE010009858.1:0-43813 GCA_004027555.1 Craseonycteris thonglongyai | reverse complement strand
TTCTTTTTCAAAACCTTCAGAAAAATTGGAGGAATTTTTTTCCGCTATTAAGAATTCAGGGGAAGCCAGGATGGTTCAGTGGGTTAGGCGCTCACTTTGCAGCGCCAGGGACCGGGGATCAAGTCCCGGCCCCGGCCGGAGCGGAACCATATGCTGAACTGGGAGCTCCCCTAGTTCAGTTCTCTCTCTGTCTCTGTCTTTGTATCTCTCTCTCTCTCGCTCTCTCTCTCTCTGTCAAAAATAAATAAATATGAAAAAAAAATTATTAAAAAGAATTCAGTAACACCATGCTGTTTGAACTGAACATCTGAATATCTTATGATTATAACCTACTTTGATTGAATTGATTCCTAATTATCTGACCATGATTATTGTTCTTCAATATGTCACTATGCAGCTTTACCTAAGCAAATATAAACTGTGTTAGCAGAAAAGTCCTTCAGATGTCACTTTTTAAATAACATAATGATATGCATAATTTGATAACAAAGTATTGTTAACTTTGTATTAATAACTAAACTAGATTTCACTTAGGAAGAGAAAAGAGAAGTTTAGATAAGACAATATAAAGTTAAGTAGCAAAATTTACTATTATCAAGTACTGATATTTAATGTGCAACCTGGTCACACTACAAATCTTAAAGTCTGGAAAGGCAAAGAGAAAAGGTTACTCATGTGCTAGGCAGATATATAGGGTATGATAAAAAACTATGGATAGGGAAGCCGGGATGGCTCAGTGGGTTAAGTGCTCACTTTGCAGCGCCGGGAACCGAGGATTGAATCCCGGCCCCGGCCCATGCAGACCCATGTACTGAACTGGGGAGTTCCCCCAGTTCAGTTCTCTCTCTGTCTCTGTATCTCTCTCTCTCTCTCTCTCTCTCTCTCTCTCTCTCTCTCTCTCTGTCAAAAACAATTTAAAAAAGTAAAAAGAAAAAGAAAATTCTGTCTTTAAAAAAAATAAAAAATAAAAATATGGTGAATGTTTAAATTTAAAAAAATTGTTACAGTAAAAGATATTGCATTAATCTCCCTCAAAACACTCCCCCTTGATTTGAACACACTTATCCCATCATTCTTGCCACTTTCTGAAGCAGTTCTGGAAGTTCTCTTTCATGAGTATCTTTAGTTGTGCTACTGTGACCTTTTCATTTACACATTCACCATATTTTTTGATCATACCTAATATTCAATCCTTCAAAGAAAAATGAAACAAGCACACCACTTTCTATAACAAAAATATAAGTGAATGGATCCAATTTCTCTATCCAAATGATGTTCTGGGAGGACTATAATGAAAGCATGAGCTCCATTAACATGTCTGCTATTTCATTCAATGTCTGTGCAGGCAACTGGAATAGCAAAAGGATAAAACACATTAGAAAACAATACAAAGATGTATCTCAAGAACTATGACATAACTACTGTTTTAATGCAATAATCTTGCTTTTGGGAAACTAATATTAAGAAAGTTAATTATACACAAACACAAAAAAAGATAGCTGCATAAAGACGCCAATTAAAATGTTATCTACAATGTTGAATGAAATCGAAATGTTCTCTAGCAGATGAATAATTTAATCAATTCTGACATAGTTCAGTTGATGTAATATCATTTATCCATTATAATTATAAAATCCATGTGAAAACAAAAAACTTTAATAATAAATGTTAATTGAAAAAATGTAAAACACACAATAGGATTCTTTTAAATTCAGAAAAACTGTAAGGAGGATTCTACATAAATAGTGCATTTGATTAAAGCAATGAGAATATTAGAGTGTTTTTTTTTTCTTCACAAAATAATCCTTTACTTCACTGATTTTCTATATAATAAAAAAATTAAAGAAAATCAGTAGGAGTATAAGTTCCAGATAAAAGTAAAATTAACTCAAAATAAAAACTTCATAATTTATAATAAGCAAAAGGTATAGCAAGTGTTGGGATTTTCTTTTAGGTTCTGTTCAATTCAATAACCTACAATTATCTAGCAAACTATCTATACACACAGGAAAATGGAAACATGGCCTGCTACATATTCTCACCTGTTAAGAAGACTGCTCAGGGTATCACTAAGTACTTTGAAAACCTAGATAGTAATAGTTAACTTGGAATAGCACATTTTGCCATGAAACGTGTTAAAATGCCAGAACTTTATTGAAGTGTGGCACTGGATATTTCATTATCTTTCACTCAATTCACTCCAAATTCGTCTCTTAATCTCCTTAGACTTGCTTTATCAAATGTGACTATAAGACATCCTTCCAATTCTTGGCAAATGCCAAGAATAAATCATTACTAACATTGTAGCAAATACCTAAAGGCCACTGTGAGTTTATGGTTATAATAAAACGTTTTATCTAATGTTGAATTTTAGCACTTTCTGGTGTCCCTCTAGTACTAACGTGATCACTGTGCCATTGGGCTGTTTTATGAGGCATTTGTTCATTTCCAGAGTAGATAAACCAGAAGAAAGAAGATTAGAAATCTCATCCTAATGGTAGGACAGGGTTATGGCTTAGGAGCAGCATGCCAAAGAGTACATGACACAATGCTTGGCACCGATTTCTTTTCTACATGCGTTTTCACTGGCCACTCATTTAAAAATGATAGTACAATTACTGCAAAGTTAATATTGCTTTAAAAATACACGAAGAAATTTCCAGTTGCAAAATGGATCCCAAGTAAACGGTAAAGAGGGAATATATAGTTTATTTGTAATTAATAGTGTGTATCAAATTTAACAATGTTAAGTGATACACTTCCTTTCCTTTGTGAGTTGAAATGTGTCCCTTTGTAGCCCTTACTTCATCAATTATAGGAAATCTTAAATCATCCAGAGTTTTCCTTAGACTCAGCAACAACTAGATTGAAAACTTGTATAAGCCATGAACCAACATTCATTGGCTCTTCGCTAAAACGTTCACAACTCAGATAAAGATGTTAAAGAACAGCATGCTGAAGATAACATGAGCCATAATTATTTTTTTTTAAGATTTATTTTACTGTTTTTGACAAAGACAGAGAGAGACAGAGAGACAGAGAGAAACAGAGAGAAAGAGAAAGGCCCAAAGCAGTCTCTGTAGTTGTATGTCATCAGTTTTCAACAAGGTTTCTTTCCACACAGGTGGGTGGGGGCTGCACAGGGCGGGAACAGGGCTTGGGGCCTCCCACATGGGATGCATGCCCTTTCAAGCCAGGGGCCGAACGGGGGGCCTCCCACATGGGAAGCTCACCCCAGTGAGGACCAAACTGGGGCCACACCCCAGTTCAGTACAAGCGTCCACATAGGCAGGGGCCAGGATTCGATCCTCGGTCCCCGGGGCTGCAAAGTGAGTGCTTAACCCACTGAGCCATCCCAGCTTCCCCCATAATTATTTTTTGCATCAATTTTTTTACTTTAAAATTATTTTAGATTTACAGAAAATTTGCAAAAATAGTACAGAGAGTTTCTGTATGTCCTTTGCCCTAATTCTTTTATTGTTAACATCTTCCCATAAGACATTTGTCAAAACTGAGAAACCAACCTCAGTACATTATCAACTAAACTCCAGACTTTCTTTGTATTTCACCAGTTCTTGCAATAATGCGATTCATCTGTTACAGGAACTGATCCAGCATTCCACACTGCATTTGGTATAATTACTTTTTGCAGGAAAAAAAAAGGTGCATATAAATTATTGAATTATAAAATAACAGTCTCACATCATTATTTTCCTTCCTCATTTCACCTCTTCCCAACTAAACCTGTTGTATACTCACAGTATAAAACATCAATCACAAAATGAAAAATACAGAACTACATACTTAGATCATGTTTGTGTAGCCCATGTGCACTGCCTGGAACACCAGGGACAATTTTTTATCTCTCCAAATAAAAATGGCTAAGTTCCTGCCTACAAAACTAACCGGCATATCCTGTTCCCTCCTGAATTAGTGACTCCACTTTCCCAGCTTAGATCCATTTCAACACAGAAAAAGCCTGGCTGGATTTTTATAGTCAAGGGAAAGCACTATGTCTAATTAAGTGCAGTACTGCACTTCCCATCGCCTCCAGGGTTGTTGCTAAACTAGGTCTCCTGAGGCCACAAGCTTCTGAGGGACCATATTGTGAGGCGAGGGTCAGTGCCAATGAGGCTCCAGGCCCTTTGAGGCCGGACCTGAGAGTAACTCGGGAACACTTTCGAGTCCCCCTCCCATTCCACACTCACAGCCCTGACTGCGGCCCAGCACTGTGCACAGCCTTCTGGACCCAGGGGGCTGAGCCGCACCCTAGATGGAGCCTCCGATGCCAGTGCCCTCGGTTAACCTTCCAGTTGGCTGCCCCTTTCCTTGCTGCTACTAGGGGCGTGGGACTACCAGCTCCCCCTTAACTGCTCACCCCCAAGACCTCCATTGTTTCTGGAAATGCCCTTTGGCATGAACTTCTCTACGTTTGGCTCCAGATCAAGTCAGTCTCCTCGGGCAGAGCTGTGGGGTCTCCATCGCCATGGTCTGTCCCTCTCCCTGAAAAGCCTCTGCAATACTGTACCATTGCTGGGGGCAGGGACCCCAGCCAGATTCTCACAGAGTAACACCTCCACCCTACAAGGCATCCGTGGCAGTGGGAGGAGGGTAGCAGCCCATCTTCTTGGCTTACCCCTCCGTGAAGAATCTCCCGTGTTGGAGCAGGTTGGAGCGAGGCAGTTGGAGCCCAGTAGTCTACCATGCCTGGGCAGAGCACCCACCCTAGCAGTGAGGTCTGGGCGGGTGGACAGGCCTCTGAGCCATGCTTGCTTGGAACAGATTCCACACCAGGGAGCTGGGGTAGGGGTGGAGGGATGAGTGATAGTGATGGGCTAGCCCTCCTAAGATTAAACTCTAGACCTAGGCTGGGAATTATGGAAAGAGAAAGTCTCCATCTTCTTGACCACACATTTCAGAGGAGAGTGGCCAGAACGTGAAGTGGCGGGAGGGGTGAGCAGGAGCAGGACTTGGCTCAGAAGCAATAGAGATTTAGTTCACTTTCCCGAATACATATGTCTCCATTTGCTTGCTGTGTGTCCTCATGACATTTTTCAGAGACTTTCAGTAGTGATTGTTCTTGTTTTTGTTGTCATTGTTTGATTACTTTCACGTTAAATGGGTCCACTGAGATCCAGTCTCTCAGCCAGGCCTCATACACGGGTTTGATGGTCCATAATTGCAGTTCTGTTTTGCTCTTTGAACAAAAGAGTTGTGTGTATGAGAAAGATCTGTGTGCTTTGTTTTTAAACTTCCAAAAGATCAGGTTTTTATTGCTTTATCTTTTGATTTCTTATATTGCTATTAATACTCAGTTTTATTTTATTGTGATTTAAAATGTTATTTTTCTGAAATTAATATTAGGTCTTTTCTGTCATCTAGTGTATGATTATATTTGCTGTATTTGGGGGTAGGATGAGAAGAACAAAAGTAAAAAACTAGTTGTCCAAGAAAGAAAAAGAGCATCCAAGTTGGAAGATATTCACTGATAAATCAGCCTTCATGCTGACAGCGGGTCTCATCCAAACTAAATGGAAGGAACTCTCAACAAGGACTCGCTTTGCTTACAAACCTCACCCAGAAGCAGATCATCTATAGATGACATAGAAGCAATTTTGTGGAAAATTTGTAGTGTATGAAATAGTGAATAATGATTTTATTTCTAGCCTTTATTATCACAACACAGAAGCACAAAAGCCATGGAAGATGATCAGAAGAAGGGGAAGCCATGCACTGATGGGGAACTATTTGTAAAAGCAAATTATCACAGCTAATGGTATTAATGTATTTGAAAAGTCGTGGATTATTATTGTCTCATAATATACCAAAAGATATTACTGTGAACTGGTCTTAGAATAGCCATCATATCAGGGGGACATTTATATACTAGACTAAGAAATGATAAAGAGATATAGCAAGGCAGTTACAATGGAGTTAATAAGCATATCATTATGTATACACAGCTTTTTATTCAAAGATGACAAAAGAGAAGATGAGTCATCTCACAGAGCACTCAAAAATTATTTGTGCTTTCTCAGTTATGTGGATTATGAAACGGTGTGGCCTTTCTTGGGTTCAAAAGAATGTGGAGCGAGACACTGGCAGTGTTTACCTCTGACTGGGTATCCAAAGCTCAGTGTTCCATGTTATTGCCAAAGATGAATTCTCCTTTAAACCAGAAGCCTCTTTGACCAAATTGCCAAAGGAATAATTTTCTCTTGAGCCAGACAAAGGCACTCATTGAATGTAGGGAGGAGGTCACCTGTTAATTGTATTCCTGGGTGTGAATAGGGAATGCTCAAGATTATCTTTTGTTGCTCATCTAAGACAGAGGTGAAGAAAGACGATTGTCATTTTGTTTTAAAAATCTCAAAATAAGAACAGTGAAAGTTGAGAGGCCCCCGGCCTGGTGTGGACTAAAACTATGTAGAAAACTGATGGTTTATCAGTTTTGACAAATGTCTTATGTACTGATGGTGTACAACTATGGAGACTGCTCTGGGTCCCTCCCCTCTCTCTCTGTCTTTCTCTGTCAAAAAAGAAAAAAGAATTTAAAAAGAATCTGTGTCACCCAGTTTCCTGTGTCATCCTAGAATATGGAATATACTTTCTCCTTGAACACTTCCTACCCAGTCCAATTTAGCAGTAACTCTAATGAATTTTCTTTTCTAGATGTTTCTGAAATCTATTCTTTATTTTCCAAATCCACATCCACAATTTATATTAGGTAATAATCATTCTTTCATAAACTTAAAATACCTACCATAGATGTTCTATCTGGCTGCCAGGATATGTCTAAGAAAAAAAATGTTCATATCACTTATGAAATTCCCTACAAGCACCAGTTACAATAAATTATTATAAGTTCCAATGGCAGTATTTCTCCATTGATAGCATGCAATTAAATCACCTGGAATTGGTTACAATATCAGATTTCCAAGTTGGCTCCTAGTGACCTAGATCTAGAAGGATGATATGATGTCTGAAACTCTATATGTTTAACATCTCTCACAGGTGGACCTGATGAAGATTTTCTGCGAATCAACCATCTAAACCAATGTTTCAGATGTATATGAGCGTGTGTGTGAGTGTGTGTGTGAAGAAGCCATACTTTATCATGTTGCTTTCCTGAAATCTCAAATGTCTTTCCTGAGTTCATCCTTTAAGACTTGAAGGTCATTTACTTTGTGAAGATGTTACTATTTCCTTTCGATACACCGTAGATCAGCAGCGTCCAACCTTTGCACTTCCCTGGGCCACACTGGAAGAATTGTCTTGGGCCACACATAAAATATAGTAAAACTAACGATAGCTGATGAGTTAAAAAAAATTTTTATGTTTTAAGAATTTGTGTTGGGCCACATTCAAAGCCATCCTGGGCCATGGGTTGGACATGCCTGACCTAGATCTAGCTTGTCCAATCCACTGCCCATGGGCTGCATGTAGCCTAAGGATAGCCTTGAGTGTGGCCCAACACAAATTTGTAAACTTTATTAAAATATTATGAGATTTTTTGTGATTTTTTTTTTTCTAGCTCATCAGCTATCATTAGTGTTAGTGTATTTTATGTGTGGCCCAAGACAATTCTTCTTCTTCCAATGTGGCCCAGGGAAGCCAAAAGATTGGACATCCTTACCCTAGATGAATCTATTACTAGAACATCTTGTATATCTTTTCATTATGACATTTATTCTTTGTACTATATTATATATTTGCATACCTTGTTGCCAACTGAGTTGAACTGTTTGTAGACAATAACTACACCTCATTCATCTAAATGTCTCTAGGACCAAGCACAGTACATGTTATACAAGCCATTAATAACTGTTTATTCAATGAACAAATTAGCAAATGACCTTCTCTTTTTTGGGGTCTTTAACACTCAGGATTAGAAAATTTATATTCAGTACTATTTTTTCTAACTGAATATTCTCTTTTGCCATTTTTTTTTTCTTTTGCTAACTCTCTCGGTCATCATGTTAAAGTATGAAGGCAAGAACATCACCTGTGTGTCAGCAGATCATGGCAAACTATTGAGATATGAAGAGCCCCTAATAAGATTAATCATATAGGAAATAAACAGAATATTAAATTGAGAATGCATTTGTAACATCTGGTTTGTTCACAGAAGAATAAAGTCTGATACAGTAGCAAGCATGCAGTGTGCTTTATTACTTTGTCTACTCTGCATTCATACACCGAGCACAATATCTATTTATAACATCTGTACTGGTCCTCAGAATTTTATATAGATTTAAGAAGAATGAGTTTAGAATGGCTGAAACGAGAACAATGGGTCAATGTAAGCATCAATTAGATACAAGAACGACTATAGTGTACAGTTCTCATATCTGTCTAAAATTCTCTTTATTAACGATAGAAAGTGGGCATGGCCAAGAATGTTCATTTGTGTTACTGTGCTTTGAACTGCTCTTGTTTCAGAATCTACGTCCCATTGATCCTGCTCTGGTCCTCCACTCACTTTATTTCACATGGATATGGGCAGGGATAGTTGCTTCCTTTATCTAGCTTCTTATTATAGGAAGCTCTTAATCTGTTAGTATTTGCCTGAAGTTAACATCTTTGGTGCATCTTTTTCATTAATTTTAGTTTGAAGTGTTTGCCTACTATGCTGGTCAGGGGCCTGACACCATATACTTTAAGCTTAGTCAAGATGCCTTTTTCCTTTTGCTTTGCCCTGAAATTCAACTCCTTATCTATTTCTCGTCATGAACTCATCCCCATGCTCTGTGCTCTCCCCGCACAATAGAGACAAGAAGTCACTTTCTTTTGTCAGGAAACCTAAATTACATTTATATCAGAAACATAGACAGCATGGCAGTTCTTATAAAAGTCTATTAAATGAGAACTTCATGCCCATTCAATATGCAAACTACATCAGGCCAAGCAGATCTACTAATTCAATGTTTGCCTTTTGAGATGAGCTAGTTGACTTAATTGTTTTGACACCATAATTTGGAAGCTGCTACACCAGTAAAAGGAGTTTATATATAATTCACTGTATAACAGGGCTTTAGGAGCAAAATTTGGCGGACACTACATGACCAGAACTGCCCCTTTCAGGAGGCAAATCTGGCAGTGATGTACAGATGAGTTCAAAACGAGAAGACCCTGAAGGCTAAAAGACCAAGTTTAAACCCTACAGCCAGAAGGATGGCGACGCCATGCTATTCATGCAGGTGTAATTCGCCACACGTGAGTCTTTGCCTTGTAATGCTCCTCGCACAGCACAGGTCAGAAACGGTGCATTGACTGCTCCTGCTAGTCATCGCAGTGATGGCCTGCAGAATGCAGAGAGCCCAACCAAGCACGGCCGTCGTTCTCGCTCTTGCCATGCTGCTATGATTTCATTTTAGGCTTTTCTTTAGAAGAGTACACGCACAGTAATTCAAATCAGCAGGTAATCCACATGTAAAATACAACATCTAAATCTGAGATCTAAGATGATTTCTTTTCTAAAAGGGCAAACAGGAAAGCTCCACGGTGCTGTCAGTCCTCTGATAATGAGCCCTGAATTCACAGCTCCAGGTTCTGCAAACCTCGTTTAGATGTGTCAGCAAGCATGAGGCAGCATTAAAGGTCTAAACCGGGGATGATAATTAAGAAGGCTCAATGCCAATTCTTTTTCATCTTTAACTGCTGCTTACAGTTTGTACACAACAAATACTAAAAGGTCATCAGAACTCATTTTATAATGAGCACATATTTATATTTTCAAAATTTTCTTCTATAGCAAAGGTAGCGATAATGAGCTGCAGAGAATTGGATATGGCAATGGGGAACAGGAATAGCCTGGGATAGAAAAAAAGCAAAAGCCCAAATGCAGGCCACACACTCTGAAAATCCCTTTAGAATCACATCCCACTAGGGGCAGTTCACACATCATTTAAAGAAAATGCTTAAGTAGTAGGAATCAAGAGACGATGTTTATGTATAGCCCATTTCAATCTCTTTCTAGCTGTAGGACTTGAAAAACTACTTACCTCCCCCCCCCCCCCCAGGGTCTTGGTTTTCTCATCTATAAAATGGGGTTGAGGAAGGATATTCAATAATCTTTGCCCTAGGATTTCTCTCCTAGGATTATTATGTTGCTCAATGAATTCATTCACATGAAAGTGTTTTAAGAGTTATGGACTACACTAATGGATAATGTGTGTTATTTAACCCTTCTCTAGCTTTCATTTTCTTTCTCATTAGAAAATGACTTTTGTTCCAAAGTAGGGGATAAATTTAGATTCTTTCTTCAGTAGAGGAGAGGACTTGGGCTGGTTCATCTATGCCCCTTTTGTGAAATCATCTCCATGGGCAGAGTTACTAGTAACTAGCTGCTAATAAAGTTACTCCCGAGTTAGGGGTACAGTTACTAACCACAAACCCAGTGAAGCCAGCATTGCTATTCCCTCTCCACCCAGATTAATGAAAAGGTAGGTAGCTTTTGCCTATTTTGTAATCCAAATAGTTCTCTGAACGGAGTCTATTTTCTCTCAGCGATCTACCACTTGTCACCTGGGCTATCGCTGCATCTTTGTCCCTTACATGACATTTCCCAGCCTCAATCCAGAGACATATTTTCAAAACCTACAGCACTGAACCCCCTCCACTCACCCTGCTCCAGGAATGCTCTCTGAAGCCCCACGTCATTGTCCTTGCCCTTCTAGCTCCCTAGCCTCCTCTCCTTCAGCGCTCTCCCTTTTACCTGCCATATGCCCAATGGCCTTGCTTCTCCTTCAACATGATACGCAAGCTCCAGTGTAAGGGTCTTTGCTCTTACCATCCCTTTTTTCTGAAATACTCTTTCCCAATACCAGTGCCAGAGTCAGCCCCCCAATGATGGCTGTCCTGACTCTACGGCTCTGAAATAGCAGTGCTTGCCACCTGCTGCTTGCCCCCACTTCCCCCCTATATTCCTTTTATAGAAATTACCACAATCACTAGGTACTGTATATACTTCTTTTTCTTTCTCCCTCACCAGTATGTAAGTCTCAAGAGGTAAGGCACCTTGCCCACCTTATTCCCTATGGACTACAATCATGACTGGTGTATAACCGGCATGTCATAACTATTCATTGTAAGAGTGAGTTCTAAAATAAAAAGTAAATGAGAAATATTTTCTTCACATTTTAGTATGCTGAAAAATTTTTTTTTTTAACATTTTAACAGTGTTGGTTTAAAAAAAGACCCCCTTCTGCAAGGAAAGATTAATCTTAATCTGAGAAAAGATTGAGAGAGCTGAATATTATAAAGTATATTTTTGTGTTTTATATATAGATGTCTATGTAAAAAAATAGAACTGAGTAAAATAAGAAAAATTGTTAAGTTAAATGATTCCTAATTTAAAGTTAGAAAAAGAGTCTAAATCTGCATACAACTATTGTCACTACTGCTACTAGTATGAAAAAACAACAACACTGATAACAGTTCTGCCACATGTAAATACTAGCTATTATTATTAAATCATCATCATCTTCATCATCATCATCATCATCATCATCATCAGTAGTAGTACTGCCACTCCTGTAGGTATTAACCAATTACTTCATATGTGGAAAGCATTTGTCACAAGACCTACAGGTATTATCTCATTAAAACACCAAAAAAATCCTAGGAGGTAAGATTTTTACAGAAAGTGTGGAAGTGGCCTCTTTTCTTGGTCTCTAAATAGCAGCACGTGGTCTTGGATCGACTAATATTAAAGACAGGTCTCTAATTATGCTGAGAAATCCCCTGTGCAGAAAAGCATCTGTATTATGCTGTGAAGCTGCATTCAATCTGGTTTTCATTCCCTGGATGTGGATACAACATAGTGAATTATATGTAAGTTCTCTCAGCATCTGTGAAATAATGACTGGAAAGTGGTCCCTTTAGGTAAAGAAATGGGCAGACCACAAATAAAACCATGCCCCTCACTTCCTAAGGACAGTTTCAGTTCCCTAAATATAACATTTCTAGGTTAAAAATGTTTTCATTTCATTTTGACACCCAAAGTAGTATTGAATGAAAAATCACCATCCCAATAATGTTCTTTACTATAATTACATTATTTTAGGGAGGAACTGTACATTCCCTGTGATACACATCTGTGTTTTCTTACTTTGCAGTAAAAATCTTAATAGAAATATTACAAAATGCTGGCATTAAAGGGAAGCAGTAAGATTCCCCAAATGGTCCTGAAACTTGCCTTGTGGTTTTGTATTTGGTCCTGGACTCTGGGATTTTCTCCCTCTTGTGTACTATTAATGCGCACATTAGGTTCACTGCTACCGAGGAAGACGCTCAGGCTCTGAGAGCCAAGCATCTTTGGCATGAGAACTTGTGCATTTCTGTCACAGTGCCACATCCCCGTTTACGCATTTCTGCAGCCAGAGGACTCTCAGCGAAGACACTAATGGGTTGATCAAGAGTGAGTGTCATAGTACCTAGATTTTCAAATACTATCTCATTGAACTGTAACAAACACATGGGAAGATGCACACCGCTGAATGCATATTCCATAAAGTGCACAGCGCTCTGGGACTAGCATCCAGGTAAAGAAGCAGAGCTTTCCCGGTACCCCGGAAGCCCCCTTGTGCACCCTCACACAACCTCTCCAGAGTAACCAGTGCTCTGACTTTCAACATCCTGGCTTGGTTTTCCTGGGTTTTTTTTGTTTTGTTTTGTTTTGGGTTTTTTTGAGTTTTATGTATAAACACATATTTTTGGTGTTGGGCTCTCACTATTGTGTGTGGGATTAATCTATGTATTCTTGCATATAGTTGTAGATCAGAATCCCAGCTTCTTTCTTTCTTTTTTAAGATTTATTTTACTGTTTTCGAGAGAAGGTGTGAGAGAGAAAAGAACGAAGGTTCAGAGCAGTCTCCATAGTTGTACATCATTAGTTGTAACTTGGTTTCATTCCACACAGGTGGGTGTGGGGCCACAGAGCGCAGAAACCCAACCACAGGCCTCCTGCATGGGAGGCAAGAACCTTTGCCACTGAGCCATTCCAGTAGTTACCAGTTGTGCTGCAGTTCAGCAGAATCCCGGGTTCCCCCAGAATCCCCAGTTCTTAAAATTTTTTTTGTTTTTTGTTTTTGACACAGAGAGAGAGAGAGAGAGAGAGAAACAGAGAGAGAACTGAACTGGGGGAACTCCCCAGTTCAGCATATGGGTTCGCACAGGACGGGGCCAGGATTCGATCCTCGGTCCCCAGTGCTGCAAAGTGAGCACTTAACCCACTGAGCCATCCAGGCTTCCCCTGAATCCCCGGTTCTTAAAAGCTCAAAATGAGGACTACAGATGACTCATTTTGAAACTCAGGTGGTAATTTTCAGTCAAATATTTATACCACTTCCTCCTCCCATTATGCATCAGTATCTTCTCCTGCCTTTGCTGACCTGAAATATGTGACCTCTTCATTGTGTATTAAAATTGTTGACATTTTGTGTACACTCAAAATTCATACTTTAAAACTCTAACTTCCAACATGATGATAAAAAGAGGTGGTGCCCATGGGAGGAGATTAGGTGGTGAGGGTGGAGTCCTCACGAATAGGGTTAATGCTTTACAGAGGAGATAGCTTGAAGACAGCCATTTGCAAACCAGGGAACAGGCCCTCACTGAGAACCTAACCATACCAACAACCTGCTATCAATCTTCCAACCTCAAGAACTGTGACATATCTCTGTTGTTTACATACCACCCAGTGTGTAGTATCATGTTATAGCGGCCCAAACTAAGACAAGAGCAAAAAATGTACTTGGGTCTGTATTCTTATCTTTTGCTCTTCCACAGAACAACTTACAAGAAAAGAATACATAGGGGATGCCAGGATAGCTCAGCAGTTCAGTGCTTGTCTCACAATAGTGAGGTCTAAGGTTTGATTCCCTGCCCCGGCTGATGCAAACCCATATGCTGAACTGCAGCATAACTGGTAACTGCCAGGATAGCTCAGAGGTAAAAGTTCTTACCTCCCATGTGGGAGGACAGGTTTGGTTCCAGTCACACATGGTCCCACATGCCCCTGTGTGGAATGAAACCATGTCACAATTAATGATGTGCAACTATGGAGACTGCTCTGGGCCCTCCCCCTTCTCTCTCTCTCTCTCTCTCTCTCTCTCTCTCTCTCTCTCTCTCTCTCTCTCTCTCTCACCTGCTCCCCAAAACAATAAAATAAATCATATATATACCCCAAATAGTAGCTTTACTTGAGATGCTGCTTATGTTTCTCTACTTTCAAGGGTTGCTAAAATAAAAACATGTGCAATTTCCTCTTAAACATCAATAATCTTCATGTCACAGATGGAAATAGTATATATTCTCTGAGTCTTATTGTAAGTCATTTGCTGATGTGTAAATCTAAGGTCCTTTGAGGGTACCAGAAATATATATTATGCCCATGAGTGACCCACTTATACATACAGATCTCCGAGTAGAAATGTAGCAGGTGTCAGGGCAAGAGAACCACATTCAAGTCAGGCACACTGGAGTGATTTCACAGCTGCCGACGCTTGAGAACACAAATTATGCCACTAAGGCTGATATTAATCTAATCTCAAAATCCTTGCTTCAATTCAGCCTGTTTAAGAAAGCACCACAATTCCAAGGTCTGCTTTTAGTCAATTTGCCCCATTTAGTGAAAAACCATATTCCCTTTGGGGTACTAGTTCCATCTAAAATTCAGAAGTCATGCTCATCTAAAGACCTTCATTTGGGAAGGTTCTAAACCTAGGTACAGTTTTGCAAATATAAGCAGAGGATCTGGGAGCTCTTTCAACTAGGTATAAGCTGTCTTTTGGAAATAAATATAGGCAGTTTCACAAATGTTCATGGTCCCTTGATATAAACAAGTGAAAAATGATTGTTCTTTGAATTCAAGTGATATTTTGATGTAGACTTTTACTTCGGCTTGTAAGAAACAAACCTAGGCAATACAAAGGAGGATACATTTCCATACTGCTTCCAGCAAACTCTGGAGAATGAAAAATTGCCATAAGAATATAAAACATGTAGGCCAAGGACCTATCATAAACACTACAATCAAACTGACTGCTCAGCAATCCATGCTGAAGTACAATAATACGCAGAGTGCATCTCAGAGACGTCTTTAGTCATGCCTACAGACAGCCAAATGAACCTAACTGCTTGACATTTTTTATACACATTCCACCTCATGTTTTTTCCCCTGCTTCTTGTACTAGCTAGATTTTTTTTCCTACCCTCTTCTCTAGGAGTCCATATCTTCCCCATAATTTAAGAACTATCTTATATTCCATGTACTCCTCTGAGTCTTAGTAAATGGATACATTATTATACAAACTTTCTTCTCAATAATTATGCCAGTAATTGCTTGTGTCCCCTCAAAATCCATGCATTACAATCCTAACTCCCAATGTGATGGTATTAAGAGGTAGTGTTGTTGAGGTGCATAGGTCATGAGTGGAGCCCTCGTGAATGAGATTAATGCTCTTACAGAAGAGACCCCACAGAGCTCCCCAGCCCCTTCATCCATGTGAGATACAAGAAGAAGCCGGGGACCCAGAAAAGGGCTCTCACCCTGATCTCAGACTCCCAGCCTCCAGAACAGTGAGAAACAGATTTTCGTTTATAAGCCACCCAGTCTGCGGAATTTTGTTACAGCATCTCGAGCAAGCTATTACAATAATTAAAACAGCAGCATCAACATAGAAGCTTCCATTTTTGAACTTCTCACATATCCTGCCATTTTATGTTATCTATAGTCATCCTCACAATCCCCTAAAACAGCAAGGTGATAATCCTGTTATAGGAAAGGAAAGTGGAGCCTTGTAAGGTTAAGTAACTGCCTTAGGTCAAGCTAATGGACAACCGAATGTAGGTCTGCCTGACGCCACATCCCACGTTCACTTTAGGGTTGCGGCACTGACGCTATAGATAATGTCTGGAGTGAAGAGGCAAGGCCACACGCCGCACCTGGGGAAGGCCTGCTGAACTTGGAAACATCAAGTACATCTGCCCCCTTTAATCTTCATAAAACTGGTTCTTCGTATAAAAAGGAAATGTTGCAAATTGCACACTCTATTACTCCATTAACTAAATAGCTTCATATTTATTACCAGTAGATCTTATAAGTAGATGTTTCAGGCTGTCCACCTACTGTTAATCATGCAGAAGTGATGTGATCCTGTCTCTGTACTGCTACATTTAGCATCTTCTTCAGATCCTCTCTTGTCCTGTCTTGTCATGTGCTTACCGTATATGTGTGGATGCATGTGGTTAATCCTTTCTACAATGGTTTAACCCCCAATAATTTTACTTTTTACTTGAACTTTCCTATTCTTTGCAACATACCTTATCGAGTTCTGTTCTTTATCAATCTATTCACTATATTTTTATTTTTCTCCTACATACTTTCCTCCTGTTGTGGACGTATTTCTATTCCTTTTTTTCCCATGAGAAGGATGCCCTCCTTTAGCTGTTTCCACTGCTCTTGATGCCTTGATGTGTCTCCACATGTTCCTCTCCATTACAAATGGTTTGTGCTTGGCATTGGGTCAGCTGCAGCTGCTTGTCACTGGGTTTCCTCTGGTGACCACTTTCCCCAGTTCTTTTTCAATCCATTAGTTGATTTCAGGGAGCAACGGTAAAAGCATTCCCTTGGAGTGTAGAGTGGTTCTGAGGTTCACCTTTTAACCAACGCTCTGAGCAATATAATTTTCTATTCATTTTCCCTCCAGAAATCAAGTTATTTTAAAGAGAAACAACTGGTTTTTGACAGACGGCTCCTCTTATGGTTCTTTCCAAACTAAAACAACCCCAGATTCTAATTTGTATCCTAATTTCCTTATGTAAAGATTATTATCCCTCCCAATGATTCCCAAATGTCCTTGAAATGTGTTGGTCATTCATTTCTGAAGATGCAGCATTTGGTCTTTAACTCTTTGCTACTTAATCATATGTTATAAAAAGTCATGGTAAATGACTGTATTAGTCAAGTTAGCCAACATTAAAGTAAGTAAAAAAAATCTATTTCCTGAATTGTTAGGAAATTACAAAGTTGCTGATCTAAATACAATGGACTGGATGTTAAGTGCATTTGAAATGCATCAGACATTAACCATCCATAAGTATAGCCTGATTAATTATGACATAACCAATATTCTGAATGAAAAATTAGCTTATATCTTCAAGGACTTGAAACATAAAACTGTGATATGATAATATACAAAATTAAAGAGTAAAGCCAATAAAATGAAAGTACAAGTATGACCTCTAATTCAGGCAGTAGATTAGTCAAGTATGTGCTGTTAGAATAAATCACA
This sequence comes from Craseonycteris thonglongyai, assembly GCA_004027555.1. Lineage (NCBI taxonomy): Eukaryota > Metazoa > Chordata > Mammalia > Chiroptera > Craseonycteridae > Craseonycteris > Craseonycteris thonglongyai. The sequence continues at coordinate 26,516 of PVKE010009858.1, read as the reverse complement.
CAAAACAGGGTTGGAGGAGATAATAGTAAATCTTATCATCTGGATCTTGGTTAAGTGTAGAGATGCCATTATTACTGATGGAACTTCCATGTTTCAGAAGATTAAAAACAATTTTGAGGCTCAATGAACAACGTGAATAACTCCACAAAAGGAAATATTATTTTCAATACAATAAAGAATTCGATAAATTGTTCAATGGTTTTTAACAAAACATCATTTTTGATGACCAGTGGAGCATGAGCTATGCATGAAAGAGAAACATTTCACCTGATTCATCCAAAATATCATGTTCCCTAGACGTTTATTGCTTCATAGCGCTTTAAAGCAGAGAAAGGATTGTTAGAAAAATGCTTGTGCTTGAAAATTGCCATCAAACTTGTTAGGATGACTAATATTATTACTTAAAAAAAAAAAGAAGAAAAACACTTCCTGAAAACAGGTTCATACTGAGAAGACATGCAGAATTTTGAAATCAGTTGCTTGAACCCCAGACACGTTAGTTGAGCAAAAGTCTACAGTAAAGGAAATTTTTTTGTATCCATTTGAAAACTGTTCATTTTCTTAAAGATGATTTAAAATATCAACACCTTATTCTGTGAGTAGCCAGTGTTTAACGCAGAGCTTGCATGGCTTGACTTCTTTCTCAGCTGCACTGTATTATACCTGAGTCATCTGAGTTGCAGCTGGGAAAGAAGCAATCAGTTGGTCTCCTCAATTAATTTTGCATGTGCATGGCTTCCCAAGAAAAACTAATGCTCCACCAGCTTATCTAAATAAAGGCTGGTCCACATCGCACATTGTGTTCAACACTGCATGCTGAGAAAAATAGAACTTGGGAGTCTTAACAAATAAGAAAATCCTTCAAACAGTTGTCTGGTAATTTCAAAAGGGTGTTTTTGAGATACCCAAAAGCTCCATGATATATTCAAAGAAATTTGATGGACCTATTCACTGTGTCAGCTGAACAGTCGATCCCAGTTCGGCTGCTATAATTATGTGGTTTACAAATCTTTGTTTGAAACTATATATCCTTAAAACACAAAGGTTTAGAACAAATGTCAAAATTTAAAAATATTCCCAGAGCTGAGAAAATTTCCTTTTTTAAACAAATATTGGGAGGGTTTGCTAGAATGAGACATTTTAAATACCTTGGAGGATGTAATTAATTTTTTCAAAAGTAATTAACCAAAATCTCCTGCATATGTAAATCTCATATACCACTGTGAGTTAGCTACTCTCTAACAAGAAGACTGTCATTATATTCACATCACAGAAAAGCTTTAAATAAATTTTCTTCATAAAATTACTTGAATTTCAATCTCATTGTGATTTTTACTATACATTAAAAAATCAAACTATCATTTTGCCAATGCTTAGAATCCCTTTACCATATAAGATATTTTGCAATATAAGAAAAAAATATTTTACAGTTATATGGTTTGTTGACAAATTATTCTTTCCCTTTGAAAATAACCCTATGCAAACTAGATTTCTCATTAATTTTACAAAGTCAACAAGCAGGTCTAGAACTGGATGGAGGAAAAAAAGAAAATGAAAAGTTTATAAAAAAATATCCTCTTTCATGAACAGATAACCATTTCTTTTCCAGAAAATTTGTCAAATGATGATGACTAGTCCATTTATAATACAGAGGGTCCCTAACTTTTATGATGGTTCAGCTTACAATTTTTTGATTTACAATGGTGCAAAAGCTGTTTGCAGTCAGTAGAAACTATACGTCCAAGTCTGCATGCTGGTTTTTTCCCGGGCTGGTGATGTGCACTACGGGACTCTCTTGTGATGCTGGGCAGTGGCCAGAGCTGCAGCCCCCAGTCAGCCAGCAGGTCACTTGGGTGAACACCCGATCCTCTACAGGGCACCATGTTCCCAGAAATTTTTTGGAACTGTGCTTTGTGTCTTCCCATCCCATCACGTCTACAACACTCCTATCTATGTCTCCTGCTTCTAGTGAGAAGAGGAAAGCAATTACTCTTGAGACGAAACTCAGAATAATTGCCCACTGCAGGCTCATGGAAGGGTTCTGAGCACAGGTAAGGCAGGCTAGGCTAGACTACTGTCTTCACAAGTGTAGGAAAATGGGGTTGAAGTCAGAATAATGGGAAGGAGCAACAAGGAAACAGAAAATCTGTCCATACTCGGCTTCTACATAAAGACACTTAAAATGTGAGGTAATAAGGGAAAAAAAAAAAAAATCAGACAATTTAGCTTTCTGGAAGTGAATGAAAAGTTCCCCAAGACTACCCTAATTCAGAATATTTGAAAAGCAGTAATCCATTGAGAAAGCCAGCTTTAGTCCATCATGTCATGTTATTTTAATTAGTAGGATTTTTTTTTTTAACTTTCAAAGAAGGACAAAAATATTTTCTGCTAGCATATACATAAATTTTTAAGAATAACAAATTTATACTTAGAGAGCTCTAAAAGAAACAGACTTTAAAAATTAGCCTATTCAAGGGGAAGCTGGGATGGCTCAGCAGGTTCAGAGCTGCGACGCTTGCTTTGCAGCCCCAGAGCCCGAGGATCGAATCCTGGCCCTGGCCCAGGGGGACCCATATGCTGAGCTGGGTGTGCCCCAGTTCAGTTTTTGCCGGGGCCCATGTGGGAGGCTCCCGGCCCAGTTCCTGCCCTGTGCAGCCCCGTACCCACCTGTGGAGTGAAACTATATGGAAAAACTAATGCTGTCAACTATGGAGACTGCTCTGGGCCCTCTCCCTTCTCTCTGTTTCTCTCTATCTGTCTCTCTCTCTGTCAAAAATCAATAAAAATAAATCTTAAGAAAAAAAAATTAGCCTACTCAAAGAATATATACTCTCACATTGACTAACGATAACAATATTGGCAAGGATAAACTATATTGTTCAGGAGTATAATACTAAGTATGTTATACAAATATATCATTTATATATATTTATTTTGCCCTATTAGTCTGCATTATGTTTCCTTAAATACCTAACCATCGTAAAGGCCCATTATAGAAGTGTCTTAATACAGTATCTTAATGCATCAGGCCCATTATTAATTGTTTTCATACTTTATTTGCAACAAATAAGCATCTCTGCTTTGTAAAATATTTAGGTTAGCCCTTCACATAATTTCATTAAAATAGTTCCCAATAAAATGTAGTGTATCTTAAGTTTCTAAAGCTAATAGGAAAACATTCATAGGCACTAGAGGCATTAGATTATTTCTTTCCTTAAGCATTATCTTATGCACAGTTAAAGTGAAGAGAGATTAGAAATGCTACTCCACCACAGTGTATTAAGTTTAAATATTACAGTGAAAGATGTGAGGTATAACACAATCTGGGAAATCCATAAATCCTGCTCTAACAGTAAGTTGGAACGTTAGGGAACTATAAATGCATGATTTTATACTATGTGGAGTATTCAAATAAGAAATAGATCAAGCTTACATAGGTCCATTCTCATGAGAAGCTCAGCAGATGAAAAAATATTTGAAGCACATTCTCCCAGTTTATAAGATACTAAAGACCAATAAAGACCTCAGAAATTGCATTATCTGTGTGGGATTATTAGAATGGCACTTAACACACTGAAGCTATAATATTCCAATAGAGTTCTCCGATGCATTGAAACAATTCATGCATCTTTTGCATGTGTTTTTGTTCTGTTTCAGTTTGTTTGGTTTGGTTTTAAACAAAGGGATATTTTGTAAGCCAGGAAAATCCAATCAACTCCTTATCTAAATACATTACCACAAGCTTCTTCAGAAGTGATATTAAACTGTATTAGTTTTCTTGTTTCAGATTTTTATTTAACTTAATTAAAATTCATTAATTTTTAAATTTTACTTTTAATTTTATAATTATTTCCAGTTATTTAAATATATAGTCTCTATTTTTCCTCATCTCTAAAATGATGCTAAGACCAAAGACACATTTTTTAAAGCAATATCATTAAATATTCTGTTACTAGTACATGACTATATACATTTCTTGTTTCAGAAGTCATACTTAACAGAGATTCAGTTCTGTAGAATTTGCGTTTTTCTTCACTTATTTGCCTTCAATGGTATTGGCTAATGTGAAGCAGTAGGCCTGACACACAATATGACTCCTGGCAAATCTGATGAGGCTGAAATGCTAATTTAACTAATCAATAGCTCTAAGCTATGTAAAAAATAATTTGTAGAAACTTTAGTATAGATATTAATATGGCATTTATTTATCCCTTAAGAATACAGTCATGAATTTTCTAAAACTCAAATTCAACAATTATATGGACTTGGCTTTAAACATATTTCAAAAAAGAACACAAAACAAAATAATAGACTTCCCACTGTCATGCATGTATACTCACAATAGTGGTAGGTTTATTAGAAATAATCAAATGGGATAACAGCTACACTAATTTTGCAATGACTCTCTTTTTCCCATACTCACAATTTTTTTATGTGAAGCAACTATGATTTGAAAAAGAAAATCAAAATTTCTAGAGGGAATGTAAATATAGACTAAGTTAAACTATAAAACTCATGAAAATATTTATTTTCTTTGCACTTGGGCATTTTGGAAGATTCACCATTTCAATGCTAATTTTGATATACAAGTTTTTCTCAGTTCATACTGTTTATTGCTGGAAGTCTAATAGAAAATACTGAAAAATTTGCTCCATAACACCTAATGTATTTTAAATTATTTTAAAACTTCATTTTACAAACTAGACTTTGTTTTCTGCAAAGCAGGCTAGAACCTTATTTTGCAGCAGTTATAAAAGTAGATTTCATTTCTCAATTATAACCAAAAATATAATACGGTATACAATACAACTATATAATAGTTATATACCATATATAAATATAAATAAATATACAAACTTTATAATATAGTTATATTATATTATATTAATGTATAATAATACATAAATATATATGAGATATGATAAAAAAAATACAGTGTTGATGAACACGGCGACCAACTGCCATCCAACAAAAAGATAGGGATCTTTAACATGGGAAACAGCATGTAGAACCTTAGTAATAGTGTGTGACAAGTTTCACCTTGTTTGCTATAGTCAGTCAGTTGTGAGTTATAGGCGAGAGTAGGTGTGTTTTAAAGTATGCCATAAATCATGGATCACAAACACATTAATATAAATTTACGTCATATAAAAACATTACTGTGTGTCTTCATCCACTGTGTGTTCATGGGATCTGGCATCGTGTGACTTCTGGCTTTTCCCCAAAATCAAAATGACCATAAAAGGTAAACATTTTGAATTGATTAAGGACATCAAGGCAGCCATGACAGCACAGCTAAAAACATCCTCTTGAAAGAGGACTTCCAGAACTGCTTCAAAAAGTGTCAAGAACAATGAGAAAAATATGTTCAAATCAAGGAGTATTTTGAGGACGATGAATGAAAATGTGTCTTTACTGTAATAAATTTTTTTAATTTAAATATTCGCCATATTTTTTATCACAGCTCATATATAAATTATATAATATAGATATATAATAAGGTTCACATTTATTCAGTTACTAAAGTATATATTTCTAAGCTAAATATAACATTCAGAAACATATTCTTTTGCTAACTTCCATAATTTCAGGAAACAGAAAACTTTTACCAAGCTTGGTCTTATGAAACAGAATAGAGAAACTTTTAAAGTTGGGAATCCTAATAGGCTCAGTTCACATATGTTAAGTTTCAAAATGTGCTCAAGCTCAGAAAGAGTCGATACTTGATAAAAGTCACATAAGTTGTGGGAGACATAGGAGTAGTTATAAGATCATCCACTCATTTACTTATCAAATGTGACCATTAATGATACAAATATTAGTCTCATGGAATGTACATTCTAATAAGGAGAGACAAAAAAAAGAGAGACAAAAAGAAAGCATAAATTATATGCTGTCTGTAGAGGGAAGAAGCAGGAGTGGGTTTCTATGCTATCTGGAATGATCCATCTAGTTAGAGAATGAAAAGCTAAGGATGAAAGAAAGAGAGGGAAGCAAGTAGACTAGAGTGAAGTCTACTTCACTCTAGGCAGTGAAATTCCCAGTCAGTGAAATTTGTTTTGAATAGGAGAATTTGTGATAACTTGGGAGAAAGCAAAGTTTGTGGGGCAGCTAGTCAGTGAGGTGGGCAAATGTGGAAGTTCCCTTCTGATTGATTTTATTTCCTCAGAAAAAAAAGGAAGAAAAAGGATCAGTGGAGAATGAGAGTGCAAGAGGAGCATTGGAGAATTTGAGGAGAAAGAAGATATAAAATGGACATTGATGAGAAAGATAATAAATGGGTTGTTCTTCTAATTTATAGACATGAATTTCTTTGCATTATTTCATGTGTCTTCCAGATAGACACATCCCCCTCCCCATTTTTATGATTAGTCAAGTTCTGTCCAAAATTATTGCTAGCTCTATGCATTAAGAATACAAAGGGGTGTGTCATAAAGGCATTGTAGAATTTAAATCAAGAAATACATAAAATACTATTTAGACATTAAGGCTCCTTTTTAAAATAAACAATTCTAGGTACACTACAAGAATGTCTCTTATCTTCATTTGATTGAAAAGTTCTCAGCCCATTTCTTTGATAGGCCCAACTGAGGGTTGTCCGGAAAGCATCCAGTCATGTAACCGTTCTTGTTATATTGACAATGGCTGGATTTTTTCAGGGCAGCCCTCATACTTTGTAGGTTTAGGATGGCGGCCCTGGCTTGGAGGACTTAACTGATATGCAGACACTGTGGAGTGTGCCTCCAGTGGCCTCCACTGCCGACCCTTAGGTTGTCCTCTCATTTAGGAGGAGTACTCCTGACCCCACTATGGGTTCCACGTCTTCATGTCTGCACATCATTACAAAAACTTGCCTTTAGTTCCTGCATCCACACTGAGATGCGAATATCTAATAACATCCTGTGCCACCTTTCATAGGGTTATCTGCTTTGTAATCAAACAATGGGGGAATTGTGGACATAGTCCACAAGGCGTAGTGACTTGCGGCCTTCCTGGAGTTCCTAATATTGCACTATGCAAACAGTTGTTCACTTAGATCACCCTGCCCAAGTGAAATGCTTTTGATCTCCCTATGCAAAATTAGTCATCTTCTATATTATATGCAATTTCCATGGTCTATAGATTTTTCCTACTGAGATATACAGCTGCTCATTGCAATACACCCTCTAGGAAATATGTATGGCAGTGTCAGAATCCAAATGTGGTCTATGGCAGTGATTCAATTCTTGTGGTGCACACTGCTATCATGGATGAGAAACTCTCACTTTTGGAGACACAAGGGTTTTTACAAAGTGGTTAAATAGAACGTGAGTTCAAGTGACTGCAGGTGAGCTATTAAGACCCTGATGTGAAACAGGTGTCTTGTGTTCTTTGCTTTTCATAAACACAATCATGTTGGCACATGGAACAGGAAAGGAGCCATGTCTTTCTTATAAATGTCTATAAATTAAAATCCTTTTTGCAGTTTAAAAGAATGTTAGTTACAGGCTTCTATTTCAAGATTGGGCACCAAAGTTCGACTCTTAAATTACTGAAACCTAAAATAAAAGAAAGTTAAATAAATAAATAAACAAACAAATAAATGTTTAAAGGGAATAAATCTATCACTTCTAAGAAAATACAAGGGGTGTGGTCACCAATGGAGGAGAGATTGCCATAAATATCCAGGGAAAAGAACATGGATGGGAAAATGTTGGCAAATGAAAAAGGCAAAGAATTCTGCAGCCCATCATAAACTATAGAAAGGCCACCTAGAAGTAGGAACAAACCTGGATGGCAGAGAATTAAGCTCAGAGTCAACAAGTAAGTTTAAACTTTGAAGTGAAAAGTAGAGCCCCAAATGGGGGACAATGTTAAGGAGGGCGGGGGAAGGGGGACTCATGGAAAGTCGACATGGCATGTAGGGCGCAGCTTTCTCAATGAGCACCCTTCCCTCATCCCCCTTCCCTTCCTGATCCACAGAACAGAGATGGCCTTTATTCACCCTCTTCTAGACGACAGCTCACTCTACAAGGATGACATGCAATGCAATATCTGCAGGAAGTTAAGGCGTACAGTTTCAGTGCAGAGTGCATAGAAGGCCGTGCCCTTGGCTGGCCCGTGGCCGGCCAGTGGTCTGACAGCTAACCCCTATTTGCTCACTGAAGATATCACTTCACTAGGTCACACCACACTGCTCTTGTCACATGGAGCTCCACTCAGAATTTGGGGGATATATATATATATAAAGCGTGTCTCAAAATTCACACAAGAAGTCATTTTATACGAAAATTGCGAACTGTGGCTGCCAAACCTTCATTATTTTTAAAATATTGCTCAACAATGAAAACGTATTGTTCTTTCATGTAGTGCTCCATTTTTAATAACCCTGAACTGTCAGCTGTCACGCTGTCCTTTTTTTTTTTCCATTGGCAACACTTTACCGCACAAATGATGCAAAATTCAAATCTTCCATGAATTTTGGGAGATTATATATATATATATATATATATATATATATATATATATATATATATATATATTGCACACACACACTCAACAGAAGAAATTCTGGTTATTTAATATATTGCGCACACACACACACAGCAGAAGAAATTCTGGTTATTTAAAAATATAAATACATATCCAAAGATCACCAGGCATACGAACAAGGCAAGTAATATGAGAAAGATCAAATGAACAGAGAGAGGGTAAAAAAGAGAAGAGAGGGGAAGCCAGGATGACTCAGAGGGTTAAGAGCTTACTTTGCAGCCCCAGGGACTGAGGATCGAATCCTGGCCCTGGCCCATGAGGACCCATGTGCTGAACTGGGGAGTGCCCCCAGTTCGGTTCTCACTGGGGTGAGACCCGGGCCCAGTTCCTGCCCTGTGCAGCCCCGCCCACCTGTGGAATGAAACTATGTGGACAAACCAATGATGTGCAACTATGGAGACTGTTCTGGGCCCTCCCCCTTCTCTCTGTCTCTGTCTCTGTATCTCTCTCTCTCTGTCAAAAACAATTTAAAAAGAGAGAGAGAGAAGAGAGAGGAGTAGCCAGAAATGAAATAGATATTTCAAAGAACAGAGCTTTTAAAACAAAACACTTTTATTTTCACAAAAGTATTTTAAAAGTTGTATCTTTAAGAACAGCATGCTATGAAAAAAAAGAACAATTAGAGAAAATAAAGTATTAATAGAGATTTTTTTGAAGTCCAATAGGAAGAGAGAAATAGAAAATATGAGAGAAAAGCCAAAATATGTTGAGGCTCAAGCTCTTATTCTTAGGAATGCTATAAAATTGAAAAGAGAAAACAAATAAGATAAAATTACCAAAAATATTATAAGGAATTTCCTAGTACTAAAAGCTACCAGTTTTCATATTGAAAATCCCCATTATATGATATGAACAATAAATTAATAAATAGACCTACATGCATTATAGATACTTGTTTATGAAATTGATTAAACCAAGAGTAAAGGTAAGTTTTAAAAAAATCCTAATATATATTCCAAATGGGGGAAATATTCAAGAAGTTGAGAAAAGAAATCACAGGACACCAAAGAATGTTAATCAGACTAACATCAGAATTCTCATCACTAGCACTGGATTCTAGAAAACAATATAAAAATTCTTTCAAAATTATGAGCCAAAACTTATTTTTAAGCTATTATATTGTATATCCAACCAAACCATTAAGTTTAGCCAGGAAAGTGGACATTTCCATATATAAAAACTCAGTTAAATTAGAAACAATTTTTTAAAAATAAATAAATAAATTCAGAAAATTTACCTCAGAGATAGTCCTTCTTAGACAAACTAAAAAAAGAAAAAATAATAAACCAAAAATATCAACATCTAAATGACCCAAAGCAGGAGTGCAGTGAATGAAAATTGTAGCATGAGGACTATGCCACAGGATGAGACAGAACCTACCAGACTGACACCCAGAAAGAACCCAAACAACTCTGAGAGAATGGCTTCTAGGGAGAGAAGGAAGGAAGGGAGATTCCATCAACTAAAAGGTATTATTGAAACAATTTAAGGAAAACTGTGAAAGACAAACAATGCAATTAGAAACCGGAGAGGAAAAGAAACAGGTATGCAAGAGATTCATGGTCAGCAAAATAAAATGTAACATTATTTTAAGCATTTGATGGCATAAAAAGAAAAAAAAAATGTCCAAATGAGCTTCTTCATGTGGCCCAGTGGCTCTAATATTCAACATGTACAGAAGGAAATAAAACCCAACATACTGCTTAGCCTGGCCTCAAACAATATTGGTTGTGTCATCATGGTAGTGTTAACGTATAGTCTACACTCCTCAAAAGGTGGGATGGATGTTCCCTAGCCTGTCCTTGATTCTGGGCCAACCACAATGATTCCCACATCAACAAAGGAATGAGGCAGAAGGGGCACTGGGTAGTCACTGAGGCTAGGATAGAAAAGCGCACACAGCTTTCTCGTCATTGTCTTGGACACTCACCCTTGGGGACCTGAGCCACCATATAAGAAGTCCAAGCACTCTGAAGCTGTCATGCTGCGAGGAAACTCAAGCCACATGGACAGACTATATCTAGATACTGTGACTGACAGTCCCAGCTGAAATTCCAGTATCATCTGGCATCAACCTCCAGGTAAGTGTGTGACACTCCTTTGAAATGACTCCACTTCCAGCCACCACACTGCAATCACCAGAGAAACTCCAAGTGACATTACAAGACTGAGACTCATCAGTTGTCCCTCTTGTGTTCTGGCTGAATTTCTAATATTATAATCTGTGAGATTAATAACATTCTTATTTTATGCAATTGTTTTTTATGGTTTTTATGCAGCAACAGAAAACTAGAATACTGTCTATGGCCCACTGGAGAAGAAAGAACAATTTAAGCTGATTATACACATTTACAAAATTTAAAGGAGAATAATATAATAGGAAAATGTAAGTATCAAACATTGGAAGGAGAGGAGATAATGAACCAGTGTAAGTGAGCCAAACTTTTATTTATACATTTGGGAATCATTAGATAAAGTTGATAAAACACTGACTGAAGATAAAAATATGTGAACTATGGAAATGACCTGAAGAAAATCTAAAATAGAAGCAGTTAAAAAAAAAAAAAGTCTTCCTCTGCAGAGTAACAAATGAGTTTTAAGATATAGTATGCAAGAAATAGTTCATATTTGTCCTAATATCATCAGTATTTTGTTACCAAGTGTAGGCATTACTTTAATAAAAAGTTATTTGAAAAGATACAATTGCTTATTATGATTTTCCATTTTTATTCATGATCTCCAAATGCAAAGGAAAAATAAATTTAGAAGTTTAATTCATCAGAATAGTATTGTTTCTTTTTCAAACTAGAAAAATATTAAGTTGGTCAATGTTGTACAAGAAGGGTATAATTAGGCCAATGTTCTCATATGGTCTTCATGCAAATGGCACTTGGTAAACAAGCCATCAGTCTTGAAAGAAATCTGTCAATATATATCATGAATTCATAAGTGAAAATAAATCTGCATGCTCAAAGATGCTCATTTCAGCATGGATTATTTGGGAAAAGGTCTCAGTCTAGCTTAGACGTTCTCAGTGCTGAGCACACATGCTTGCTTGAGGTAGAGCTGATTAAGATGTTTATTTGAATGTGGGTCAAGGAGCTTCCTGGGACAAAACAAATGCTTTTTCTGCTGCTGGTGTTTAAACGGATCTTAAGAGGCCTGTTAAATTCACGGCATAGGCTGCTGAATTATCAAATAGCAGTGGTCACAAACCTCCTAGAAAATAACTCCCATAATTGCATGTTCCCAACCCTCTGAATTAAAAAAAAAAAAAAAAAAAAAAAAAAAATTAGAATCCATTTCAAGACAATGGACTTAAAAGAACTGTCACTAATAACAGCACCATTTCATGACTCTTTGAACAAAGGGTAAGTCAAAGGATAAAGAGAAGTTCTTTCCTTACTTTTTCTCAGGCTACTCCTGAGTTAGGTTCAGTGGAGGGTTTACTTTTACATTCCATCAAGTGCACCAAGAGCGTTCCATGAGAAAGTACCATGGGCCAGGTAGAACCCAGCAGGTAGTACCCTCTGCCAGCAAAAGAGGTTAAAACTTGTTTATTGCAGTGGTCTGGAACCTAGCACACAACATCTCCAAGATCTGCCTGTATATGTGTAGGAACAGGAGTATATGGAAAGTATAAATTAAAATGAAAATACATTTAAATCTGAAGTGTGTTCAAGTGCAGTTTAATTCTTGCTCATTGCTCAAGCTAGCATTGCAAGTCAGCGGAGGTACTCATCACAGACACTAGAAATCACTAAACTAGAAAAATATTAAGTTAGTCAATACTGTGAAGGGTGCATCTAGGCCAGGGTTCTCATATGCTGTTGATGTAAATGGCACTTGGTTAAAGGCAACTGTTTCAGACACACAGCCTGAGGAACAGCCACCATCTGCCCAGAAAGAGAGCTTTGGAGGATTGCACATCATCAAGACTAACTCTCAGGCCAGAGGGGACACACATGACTTGCACTCTGAATTCACAGTCCTGAGCCAGTCCTACAGCTCCCCCAGCCTCACCCAACCTAGCCAGGCCACGACCTTGTCCCCGAAAACTGAGAGTGAATGACTAACTCAGATTTTTACACTGATGTGCAAGAACATCCAAATTGCCTTGCTGAACAGAAAACATCAAGGAAAAATTTTATCTAGGTAAACGTTTATGGACCTTACTGTTAGAGTCGTTGCACATAATCCCTCCTCTCTTCTCCTAGCCTCTTCTCTGTCTCCTTTGTTCTTTCTCCCACTCCTCTTCTCTCCTCTCTTTTCTTCCTTTCTTTCCCTTCCCCCCTTTCTTCCTCCCTTTCTGCTATTATAATTACTGGTAACATACAACCAGAAGATAATATGATTATTTATATAACAGAAGCCTTTGCTTTATTAATTGAATTTCATGTTGACCCTATTTAGTGATTCTTCTCACTGTCAAGTGAAGCTGCCTTCTGTCACTCATCAGTAGAGAAAATGGGAGCTGAATGTCATTACTGACAGTGGAATAACATCTTCAAAGTGTACTTAAAGTTCTCGTGGCTGCTATTTGACACTTAAAAGAAGGAATTTAAAAGATATATTATCGGACATGACAAAGATATCCCTACTGCCTGTCTTCTGTCTCTATCTTTTGTTCTACACAGTATTGCAAAATTAATCTTCTTACAGCACAGGCATCACTGTACTGCAAATATTTCAATCAATCTACATACCCTGCAGAATAAATTTGATCTCTTTTTAAACAGGAAAGATTGATAATTATTTATTGTGGCAAAATATCAGAAGACCTGAAGTAGCAATAATGTTGGAAAATAATAGTATGATGATTCTTTCTTTCAAATCTATTTTTCAAGTATAGTTGACAAGCTACATGAGTTTCAGGGGCACATCATAGGTTTAGATATTTATATTCCTTACACTGTGACAGAGGTGGCCACCAGCAATTTCAGGTATATGTTCTGTTCTTGAGAAATGGTATGCAGTCCACTCCTCATTTCATCTGTGGGGTCGCTCCTGCAAGGCCTTCGGGCCAGAGCCTGGCCGCTGGAGGAGGCAACCCAGCACTATGACTCCAAGTGCCATGGGGGGAGCATCAGTGAAGATTGGGGTTTGTTGCTGGATGGTGTGTGGGGTGAGCCAGCCAGAATCCATACCGATGAGCCTGGGATGAGGGGCCCCTGGCACTCAAGCCGCGCAGTGGTGTCTCATCCCAGGGCTCCCAGGCCAGCCTGTAGGACTCTAACCCGCCAGACAGGACTTGCTCTGTGAAGATATTAGTGGTGGTAGCACCGTGGGTCTCAGTCTACCATCCCGTAGGCAGCTCCTGAAGCTCAGCGCAGCCCACCCCATCCTCTCCCTGCCCCTCCACCAGGAGCCCCACTTGTCCCCCCGACCCCTCCCAACACACACACACATCCAAGCCAGGCAGCCACACAGTGCTCTCTGCAGGCTCCAACTGCTGTGTTTGCCTTCCTGGGAAACCCCACACTCCACCTAGTACAAAGGCCAGAGTCTTCTGGATAATTCTTCACTGCCTGGCAGCATTTTAAGTGCCAAAGCAGGCAATGCCAGTTTACTTTACACAAATAGCAATTTCGTTTACTCTCTTAAATTATTAATGAAAAATAGTACCTGAAACCTCCTCTACACAGGACTGCAGTTATTACACAATGGATATTTCTTGTTTTACTCCAATTTCACTGGTGTGTAAAGACTTAATGAGGCACAGCTCACAGACTGATGTTCCTATTTATTTATGAGTTTGTTGTTGTTGTTGTTTTGCTAAACATGCCCAATGTAATCTTTGATAATCACTCAAATTATTGAAAAGAAGTTTGCAAAGCCTTAATATTATTTGCTTATTAATCTGTGACAAACCATAAAATGTGATATTTTCACCATGACTACCTCATGACATTTTCCCACTTTGTCTCTGATTTAAGTAGCAATACACTTATCATGCCAACAACTTCCAGAAGTGTTTTTGGGGGAGAACTATAGATATATCACCTATTTTCACTAGAGCTATCCAAAAGATCTGGAAAATGTCCTTCAGTAATATAATCATACCCCAGCTTTGATCTGAGGAATTGTATCTAATGCCTATTTAATTCTGTCCTGCTAATATGAAACACTAACATATCTGACACCTAGCAGTAGGAATCTTCTAGAGACAATATCTGTGCTGGAGATCCAAACTACGTCTCCAGCTAATGCTAAAACTATCATTAAAATGGATGACTTAGTAGTGGCTTCAGAATATAAACCCTCAATTTGATTAAGCCTGGCTGTACTTTGGCTGCCGGGGATTTCACCCAAGGAGGATCAGGGCTGCCGCAAACCAAGCAGCTTCCTCCATACAGTTTTAAAATCACAAGGTAGACAAAAATTTTATTTAGATGGCAGTCTTTGACTCATCTATTCATCTGAGAAAATAAAATGTGCTTAATGAGTTACTAAAAGAAAATAATAACACTTTGCCAAAAGGTTCACCACTCAGACTTCATTCTACTCGTTAGAAACTGTATTTACATTGTAATGGTTAGTTTGTATTCCTGAGTCTTTATTTTGACCTTCTAATCACAGGATAGTGACCCTAGAAACCTTTGTGATGATAATGTAAAAAAGTTTTGAGCTCAAATACAAAGCTCTTGAGTCAGAGATTTTCGACAATTCACTGCGGAGTTAGAGTTGGCTCATGGTGGATATACAAGGGATGTCTGAAAGTATCCAGTCACATAACCATTCTTATTATTATTGACAATGGCTAGATTGTTTCGGGACAGCCCTCGTATATACTCCAAGAGCTTTCATGTTTCTGTCGTTTTTTCATTGTAAACATCCAAATCATGTGCCACCTCCTCACGAAGCATCCACCCAGAGGATGCTTTTTCAGTGTCCATAGTGTACAAATGAGAAGTCAGTAGGCAATTCAAGGCAGACGATGGCTTGTAAGGAAATGTTTGTGGATCACATCCTTAACAAAGTCAGTCCAATCCAGCATTCACTTATTCTTCCTCACCACATGATCACTATTCTCTATCTCATTATTGAGGTTTGTTTTTTTTAATAACACTTTAGCGTCCCCTGAACGAAGCTTATCTGTTCATCTGCTTCTCCCGTGAGACTGTAAACTGCACAAGAAGCCTTTTCTGGAGACCCTGTCCACAGGAAGAGGAAACACAACCACAGTCGCATTCTCAGTGGCTAGAAACCCAGGGGGAAGGGGGGATGAGTGGGGCTCCTGGTGGAGGGGCTGGGAGAGGATGGGGTGGAATGCGCTGAGCTTTGGCTAGTGGCACAAAGGGAGAGCTAAGTAAATATTTCTTCAGAGATTCAATGTATAAATGATGAATTTAAAAATAGGGGAGTATCTATGATATCACTGATTAAAGTGAGCTATTCATTATGAGGAGAAATCATGCCTCATCTGTCTTCATATCCTCAAAGCACCGAGAACAATGCCTTAAACTCAAGAATCATTAGATAAGTAGCTATTAATTAATTCACTAAAGAAACTCCTAAAACAAATCCTTGGAAAAGATTTCACATTGGTAAGCTTTCTTAAGTTAGAGACGGTGATGGCCTGGCAGACAACCCAATACAAAAGCATTAATTATGACTATGTACACACTATAGCATAGGGACCATGGTCTTGGAATTAAGAATGGCCACTCTTATTCATAGACTGTAGCCAGTACTCAAAAGCCACAGACATAGCTATGATACCATTAATAATGTCAAAAGAGTTCCATACTGTGCCCTCTCTCAACCATGCCTTTGAAAATGCTCTTAACCTTTTTGAACTTGCATTCTTCAAAACTTTTTTGCTGTTTCACTGCAACAGGTATAGCCACTCAAATCAGGATGTTATTAGAGTAAACTCATTGGCAAAAGAATTTGCTCTTTTGGATACTAATATACTCAATACCATTTTGTTGAATAAATAAATAGACATGTTGGGAGATAGTTGGAAGACATAGATCACTCTCATTTCTACATATCTCATAAGCAGGACACAGATTGCCATTTTGTTCTGGACAATCTTTATAATGCTACTGCACAGTTAAATGTTATATAAACTGTAATATTTATGGTGGGTTTACCTTTTCTGTTTGTATAACACAGAAATATGCTTGTTCTAGACATTAGGCATATAGCAGTAAGAAGAACTTGTTCTGGAGTTTCCAGACATTGCATGAATAAAAAAGTAAATAAAAGATAGAAGAATTAGAAAGAAATGAAAGACTGTCATTCACAAATTATATGATCTGAAACACACATGTTTCAGATAAGAAACTATATTAGTTTCAGATAAGAAACTATATTGGTTTTTTAGGTCTGTCACAAGAAATTAGCTCAAATTTAGGAGTTTAAACAAACAGAAATTTATTCTCTCACAGTTGTGGAAGCCAAAAGTCTGAAATTAAGTATTGATAGGATCATATTCCCTCCAATGTTCCATGCACAGAGTAGAACCACACTCAATTGCGGATCATAAAAAACACATTTTCTCTTCCAAATATCCAACCTCTACTTCCCTTGTCTGAAACAGTCTCAGATTCTAGCAGGTACTCTGTGCTGCCTTTGTGGCTTAATAGTCACACAAAATTTGAGTCAAAAAAAACACTGATTTTATGTCTTAACTCTGCCATTGGCTAAAAGCTAACTTGTGAAATTCACTATAACAATGAAGGCTGTATGAGATAATCTCTAAAGCCACCTACAGTTCTGACATTCTAGGTAGGTGTTTACCTCTCCCCTCAAAATTTAAGGCCTTGGGATCATGTATCTGATTTCCAAAGCATCAGCAGGTGGCTCACATTCTCAGTTTTGGCTTAAATCCAAATAGATGAAGGATTTTCAGTAAGTCACTGATTCAAATAGCGATATATGTGAAGGTGCCTCATTCTCAGAAAACATTTTAGCCACACATATAGGTTTATGAAGGTCATCTATTTCTTCTTGTGTGAGTTTTGGCAGATTGTGTTTCAAGGTATTAGTCCCTTTCATCTAGATTATCAAATGTGTAGGCATAGAGTTGTTCATAGTATCCCTTTATTATCCTTTTAAGGTCCACAGAATATATAGTGATGTCTCTTCTTTTATTTCTGATATTAGTAATTTGAGAACTTTTTTTTTTCTTAGTTAGCCTGGGTAGAGTCTTAATTTTACAAGAATCAGCATTTGATTTTATTATCTCTATTGATTTCTTGTTTGTGATTTCTTGATTTCTGCTAATTTATATCATTTCTTTTCTTCTGTTTACTTTAGTTTTAATTTACTCTTCTTTTCTATTTTCTAAAGTGAAAGTTAGATCAATGGTTTTCAATCTTTCCTCTTTCCTAACATATGCACTCATTGCCATAAATTTCCCTCTAATCAATGTTTTTTGCTGCATCCCACAACTTTGATCAATTGTGCTTTCATTTTCATTTTGTTCAAAATATTTTTTTACTTTCTCTTGAGATTATTTTCTTTGATATATGAGCTATTTAGAAGTGTGTTGTTTAATTTCTGTGTATTTGGAAATTTTTTATTTTATGCTTCTGTTATAGATTTCTGGGTAATTCCATTGTGATCTGACAGCAGACATTGTACAATTTTCATTCTTTTAAATTTGTTAAGGTTTAACTTATGGTCCAGAATGTGGTCTCTCTCTGATTAATGTCCCATGTAAGTATGAGAACAATGCATGTTCTGCTGTTGTTAAATAAAGCAGTCTACAGATGTCCATTTCAGCTGACTGGTGGTGGTATTGAGTTTAACGATGTCCTTCATAATTTTCTTTGTGCTGGATCTGTCCATTTCTGAAGAAAACTGTTGACGTCTCAGATTACAATAGTGGTTTCATCTATTTCTTTTGCAATTATCTCAGTTTTTGCCTCACATATTTTGGTGCATATTTCAAAATGGTGCTTTGTTTATTTGTTTGTTTGTTTTCTTTCCCCTTTCCCTTCCAGAGGCACAGGGGATTTTTATTCAGTATTTACTGTGAAAACCTAATGGAGCTCATGGAGATAAAAATCATGAAAGTGTGGGGGTCCTATGACTTGTTCTCTCTGGCTTCCTCTCAGACTTGTCCACACTGAGCCTCCAACAGCTCATCACTTACAGTTCAGGTTTTCCTGCCCCAGCACAGGTTCCCGGGGAAGTTTCTACTACAGAGTTTCTGCTCCAGTGTGTTGTGATTCTCTGTGTTCGCCTTTCTGTCTCTCCAGTTTGGGGTGCAGCAATTGTCCTATGACCTCATTTCTAACATAGATATAAAAAGAATTGATGATTTTTCAGGTTTTTTTCAGCTTTTTCCTTGTTGTTAGTCAAATTCTATTTTCCAATCTACCATATTTTCCAGTGTATAAGACGACCGGGCGTATAAGACGACCCCCTAATTTTACAGTTAAAACATAGGTTTAGGCCTATAAGACTGTATACAGCGAATATAGGCCTAAACTTATGTTTTAACTGTAAAATTAGGGGGTCATCTTATACGCCCGGTCGTCTTATACGCCGGAAAATACGTATCTTGAATGTTTATTTTCCATTTAGTCTTATACAGCGAATATAGGCCTAAACCTATGTTTTAACTGTAAAATTAGGGGGTCGTCTTATATGCCCGGTTGTCTTATACGCCGGAAAATACGTATCTTGAATGTTTATTTTCCATTTCCACAGTGTTTTAGAAAACAATACAACTTTGTGTCCTAGAGTTCTTCAGGTTCTTAACCATTTTAGGGTCACAAATTGTTCAGAATATGACAAATCTACAGAAATAAATTTTAGAATAATGCATAAACAGACAACAGCAAAAAACAAGAAAATGTAATATAGTTTTAGGGCAGCTCATGTGTCAAAGGTTTAAACATCCTGCTCTAAAGGTTTTTGGCCATCGAGCATTGTTATATTAGTCTCAGGTAACATACCTTTATCTAGTATATTATGGAGAAAAATGTGGATTTTCCAGGTATTTAGAAAGAACTTCTTCCCACTCTTATACTGTAGTTATTACATTATACTCCCCTTTCTTAGTCCTCCCAGATTCTCTACACATCCTTTTAAGTTGAATCCAGTCATATCTATTTCCTTTAACAAAAAGTCAAGGTCACATTTGCTAATGACACTGCCAACTCTACAAACATCACACTCCACAAACAGTGGAGCCCAAAGAAAGAACAATAAAAAGGAGAAAAATATTCCAACATATACTGTCTGCAGAGACCTACTCTAATACCAGAACATTCAAGAACGGATAAGAATTAGGAGCCACTAACATCTACGTCTTTCTTATTTTGAGATCTATCTGAGTTTTGCTTGCAATAACAGCAGTTCTGTTTATTTACAACAAGAATGATAAAATACTAAGATTCATACTGTTGAACTGAATAGCACACTGCTTGAGGCAAATGCCTACTGGAGCTTTGTGGGGCATGTGTGTGTGTGTGTGTGTGTGTGTGTGTGTGTGTGTGTGTGTGTTTAATCTTAGTCTACATCAGTTTCCTATTGGGAAAAAATATATTGGAACATTGTTATTTCTCTTTCTTCTATAAGTGGAAAGTAACTGAAGTCTGGCAATATTTATCAACCACATAACTTTATTAAAGCCCTACTGCTAAAGATAACATTTTGGTTTACTTTATTTAGTCACTGCATATAATGTACACTCAGATCTCAAAACTTCACTTTAAGAGGAGCTTGTGTAGTACTGAAAGGAATTTCTAAGGGGAAAGATAGGTATATCTGTTCAAAAATTCCCAGTCCAGTCACCCATGTGCTTAAAAATGAGAGATTAAATGGCTAGATCTTTATTGAACAAAAATGCATTTTTCTTTGTTTGTCTGCTTTTACTGAAAAAAGGCTTTCTCTAAGCAATGGTTATCATAATATGGGTGAACACATCTGTGCTTCACAGCTTATGATGCCCCAGGGTGTGTTTATCTCCACTCTGCTTTTATGGCTCACAGAACTCCGGGGTGCTGCAAGCTCCTAATGGCTCTAGAAAGCACAGCCAGTAATTTTTTACCACTTAAGACAGTTACTATCCCAGACAATGATTACAAGTTGGATGGGATTTTGTTCTTCCTCTATATTGCTTACCCCAAATTGTTTAATAATTGTATGTAGTATCACAGTCCTAAGAGATACTCTTCCTGACCAGATGATAATGTTCATACCAGTGAATCTACCTAAATGTTGATACTTCAAATTCTAATTTCATAGTTAACTCACTGTAAGTTGGGTGCCAAGATATAATGACAAAAGTAGTAAAAAGCAATACTTCTCTCAGGATCTCACTGAAAGTGGTAATGATGCCTAAAGTGCAACAACAAGAAAGGCTTTGTTGTCATAGAAAGGAGAGCACCTGCACAAACTAGTGTTTGAGATAGACAGCATAACAAATTATTTCTTTTGAGTTTCAACTTTATTGTATAATTCTATGGTACAATTTCAATGGACTACCTCATGAGAGTTTGTGTATAAAATTATATTTAACATGGTATTTATTATATAGTTACGTATATGGGTGTGTATATGAGTGCCATTGGGTGGGGGTGGGGGTGGGGGGGAAACCCGCCTGCATGCTTACTCTCATTTACAAGGTCTGACAATTAAGTTCAGAACTCATCCTAGAAAAACTACTACATACCTCATTGCTAAATATCACTATGGTCAACCTCAAAGTCCTCCCCTTGGGAACCTATGCACAGACACCAGTGCCTAGTCCACCCTTCAAAGCCATTTTGGAACTCTTTCTGGAATGGCCATCACAGCCATCCTTGTATGACCCTTGATGTCCTGAAGGTTATCAAAATGTCTCCCTTTCAACATTTCCTTTATCTTTGGTTAAAGGAATAGGTCACTAGGGGGCCAGATCAGATGAGTAGGGAGGGTGTTCCAATATTTGTTTACAGGCCAAAAACTCCCTCAGAGACAGCACTATGTGAACTGGTGCATTGTTGTGATGCAAAACCCAGGAGTTATTGGCAAAAGGTTCAGGTCATTTTCATCTTTTTCAGGCAGCCTTTTCAGCACTTCCAAAGAGTCAACTTGATTGACTGTCTAGTTGGTAAAAATTCATAATGCCCTCTGATATCAAAAAAGGTTAGCGACATCGTTTTGATTCTTGATTTGGACAGATGGACTTTTGGGGTCATGGAGAGTTGGGTGAGTTCCATTGTGCACTTTGATGCTTTGTTTCAGAATCGTATTGGTAAAGCTGTGTTCCATCACCAATAATAAAATGGCCCAAAACATTGTCTTGCCTCTCCAAAAGGTCTTGGCAAACTTCACCTCTCCTTTACTTTTGTTCATCAGTAAACTTCTTTGGGACCATTTTTGCACACACCTTTCTCGTGCCAAGATTTTCGGTTCAGATTTTCCTGTTTCTCTATCGATGATGACTTGGTTTGCTATGCTTCTCACAGTCAGCTGACTATTGACTCACAGTTTGATGAATTTCTGCAATGTTTTTTTCAGTTCTGCTTGTTACTGGCCTCCCTGACCACTCTTAATCAGTGACATTTTCTCTTCCCTCAGAAAAAACATTCAATTCGCTTTCTTCATGGCATTATCCCCATCAACTTGGACTAACATGTCCCTGATTTCACTTCCACTCTTGCCAAGTTTAACAAGAAATTTAATGTTTGTTCATTACTCTAATTCAAGTTCCGACATTCTCTCAATGGCACACAAAAACAATAATGAATGCCACTCAGAAAGACATTGCAACACATCGACATGAACACAACTGTGAGACACTGATATACCAAGGTTAAGAAACCTTACTGAGTTGTTTATACAGTGCTGCCAACATGGAAAGTTGGCATTTAAAACCCTGCCATTTAAATGGTAAATAAGCCTAAATCTTTAGTTTTTTATTACATTTTTATCCCTATAGTGCACAACTGTGAAATATGAACAGGTTTAAAGAATTGTGAATTTCCAATACGATACATAGAATTTGCAGAGAATCAACTCCGTGGTCATGTTAGTGTCAAATATATAATAATGTACTCAGCAAAAATCAGAGCAATGTTAGACTTTCCTGAAATTCACCACAGCACCCAGTATTGGATGTATATTAATGGTAAATATGTAATTTTTAACCTGATTGGTTGAGGAATTAGTTGAATAATCAAAATTGAGTGTGGTTGAGAAAAGGTTGGCAAATAAATAATTAGCAACAAATGAAGAGTAAATTTAACTGCATTACATTAGGATGGCTGGAAAGAGAGACGTCCTCAGAATCCATGCTGTCTCTAGAGGTGTGTAGGTTAAAGAAACAAAAGTAGGAAAATAGCAGAATAGTGAATAAAAGAGAGACTGGAGATCATTGTCAACTTATGTTTGGAAACAATTAATGAAAGAATCCCAGAATAATCTCCAACATCATATTCACCTAAGTATGCTCTTTCTAATACAGGGATTAAATAAGAAGAATAAAGAAAGTAAATATTTTTCCAAAACTAAAAAAGTAAAATAAAAAGCTTACCTAACTATCTCATTGTTGGCAATTTACTAAAGTAAGAAATTCTTGGCAGCTTTCAGATATTTTAGCGTTTGAAGCAATGTTGAGGTGACCTGTTTAAATCTTTTATGTAGGTGAGCATTTCTTAGACTTAATTTATATACAGTTTTTATTATCTATCTCTGTGAGCTTTGGCTCTTTCTTCCCTCTTCCATCATTTTTATCCTTCTCTCCCTGGACATACACATCAATGCTCTCTTATTTGACAAACACTAAATTTCAAGAAGATGGAGAGTCAGCAGGAAAAGAAGAAACAAACAACCCCAATAACTACACAACACTTGAACTCATAAACTATTCTTATGAGGAGAAAAGTGAATAGCTAATGCTAAAAAGAGAAAAGACAAAAAGAAAAAGAAAAGAAAATTGAGTCAGATCATTGGCGGAACGGGTATGTTTCCCTCTTTGCTGATATATAATCTCACCCAGGGTCACACTGTCCTGAGGATCTAACCCAGTGGTTAGACACAGCCCTATAGGGACTTTCTGCCAGAGCTTCAGGTAGGATACAATGGCACAGGCAGACTGAGACCCTAAGCAAAGCTTGTTTTTTCCCCAGGGTTGTAATATCCCCAGGCAAACAGCCAAGTGGTTATCTGCAAGTGATCTAAGAATGGGCAGAGTGCCCACTAAGAATCTGTTTGAACTGTTTTTCCCCAAACAGTGCACAAGAGAATTTCTCAATAGTACAGAGCTATATGCGTGTGATGTATCAATAGAGCCCAAGTTGCTTAGTGGCACTTTTACAAGAGCACTTCCCCTTTATGATCAATAAATTTCACAGAAGTGGGTATTTTTACTTAGGGGACTCTTTCCAGTGAGAGAAATTCTATTTTTATCATCTCCTTTTATGTATGCACATAAAGAGAGATGTTTGTGAGTCTATAAAAACTACCTTTGATCTTGGTTGATAGACTGTGTCCTCCTCAGAGTGAATAGGTTTTCAAGTGGGTGACTTTGCATTTGCAAATGAATGACAACACGTGTGCCAAATTCCCTCCCCAGCCACAAAAGTAACAGGAGGAGAATGTTATTTCTCCAAGACAATTTCAAAACAGGTCAGTTCTCATTTGCTCCTCAGCAGGTGCTGCTAAAACACTAAACGAGTAAGACATAGCCATTAAACACAGTCAAAACTATATGTATATCAATGCCTGGAAAGGGCTTTGAAATGTTATTTATTACCTGCTTTCATCAAATATGCATTACTCTAATGATCGGCATGTTACAAATACAGGCATTTCAGAAAGAAATTATAAGATGGACTGAGAAAGATCACAATCATCTGGCAAAGAAGGGTAGTTTAATTTTTTTAATCATATCATTGTTAGGGAAAGGATCAGTATAAATCATACATTTCAGAAAGAAGATTTTCATCAGTCATCGCAACCCTCTCTAACTTTCCACACAAAACCATATAAAGATACACACTAAAGTTAAATTTAGACAGTTACCGTCAAAAGCGTGCTTTCTAACTGAAGTTCTGCTCTATTTACTTGGATGATGGTGGTGTGAATGGATTAAAAGCACCAATATGCAAGAGGCTCTCAACCCTGTTTTCAAAAGAGTTTATCATTTCGCACCTGGAGGGTTGCAGTAGTTCTTGAAAAGTCAATACAGAAGCCTAGTGCGTGTTCTTCTCTTCTTTCATTACAGAAATTGAGAGGTGAGAGGAGCCCCCTGATTGTCTGACTCCAATACAAGTCATGTTAACAAACAGTTCTCACCAGAGGCAGCACTGGGCAGCAGGGCCTGAAATTCTCAGTGTCACACATAAGAGATGCGATCCTGTAGCTACTCTTCTGTCCATGTAGATTTTTACATGAAATCTCACAATTTTTCTGGGGTCTTCTGTTCTTACAACCACTTTGGTGCTCAGCATCTTGTATGGCAAACTCCATGTGTTTGTATGGGCCAAGTATACAATCCTATTCAGAGTCCAAACACTGACATGCATCTTGTTTCACCAGCTAATGATCAGAACTAATTGCCAAGAATTAACAGGTTTTATGCCTTGGAGTTGGATCTTTACACTCTTGCTCCATCATAGGGTTTTTGACTTCTGAGAGCAAACTACTACCAGATGTAGGATAAGAAAATGCTTAAAATAGAAATACAACAGAACAGCTATCAACAGTTCCAATGGGGCATTTTTGGTGGAGGAAGGAGGCAGGTGTGGACTAAAATCAAGAAAAGCAATACAGGGATTTAGCACTGGAATCTCCAGTGGTCAAAGTAAGTGTGAAAAAGGAACAAAAGAACATGAGAAAAAGAACCAAGGAAGGAGGGGCTCAATCAGAAGATACTAGGCTTTAAAAAATGCCACATTGTGTGTATGTGACACAAGAAAGCAGAAATTTCAGCAAAAGTAACGTCAGTAGTTTTTTCATCTTGCTATTATTATTTAGTAGACATAATTTGTTTTGTAATTCTAGGTATTTTGAGCCTCCAAGTGTCTCGATAATCCTCATAAATATCACCTGTTGATGAATAATCTTTAGACTAGTCTAAAAGCCATTTGCTTATTCTTTGTGATGTCCTTTGTGTTTCTTTGCATCATAGTTTTCTTGTTATTTAATTAGGCTTTCCATAGAGCTCACAGTAAATTGGAAGGATCACTAAAATTGGGTCATTAGGGTAACTCCTATGTAAAGGCAATCTGCCAGAAGTATAAAGAAAAAGCCAAAGTCCAAGATAAAAATAAAGCAAAGAAGGAAACTGATGTTCGGCCTTTGGAAAAGACAGTACCCTTTGCCAAAGACAGGTATGTCCAACCCGTGGCTCAAGACAGCTTTGAATGTGCCCCAACACAAATTCTTAAAACATTATGTAACCTGTTTTCGTTTTGTTTTGTTTTTAGCTCATTAATAATTGTTAGTGTTAATATATTTTGTGTGTGGCCCAAGACAATTCTTCTTCCAATATGGCCCAGGGAAGCCAAAAAGTTAGATTTCCCTGCTCTAAGAAGAAACAGTACAACAGTGAAATGGGTAAAATAAAAGACATCTAGCTACTTAGAAGGCTGAGGAAGAATTATAATAAAATGAAGAAACCTATTCATAAATAAGCCATGGAGCTCAGAGGGTTCAAAATAATTATATTAACATGCATAGCCAGATTCCAAGCACCCCTATGACACAGAATAATTGAGCATGCATCTAACGAATGACACTGGTAAGTATATATTATGACATAGTCACATTTACAGGGAAATAATTAATGAGTTATATATGAGGCAACTAGAGTAGCCAGGACTCCATCTTACTCCCCTCCCCCGCCCCATCTCATAAAGTCAGCTGCAGAACACAAGCAGCATTATCTCTCCCTAGGCAAAACTCCAAAGGCTATCCTCATCTAAAGGAATTAAAATCAATGATGGGCAAAAGTGAGATTCCCATGTTGAGCACCTTCCCCATTCCCTCTCCCACTGAATAAAGTGCTATCGATGTTGACTTTGGGTTGGGGA